>JBAMYA010000010.1:4834677-4891291 GCA_037176975.1 Arrhamphus sclerolepis
TATATATGTATAAAGAAAAGAAAATCTCAAACACAATTTAAAAAAAATAAAAGCCATCTGGTACAACCAATACATCTGGTATGTGTACGTGTTTATGTATTAAAAGGAAGATTGTTGGTTTCTCTGTAAAAGACTCATGTTCAGCTCTGGATTGAATTAGACACCATGAATAATGCTTTTGGTTTGGTAATGAGCGCTCAGAGTGAAAGGCAACACTGTTTGGCTGTCAGAGGCGGTGGATCTGCGGCTGTGTGACCAACGCTGAATGAAAATTCAACATCCACACCCTGAAAGATAATCTCTAACTGCCTGCCCTGCAACAGCATCCCCTCTTTTCCATTTCACATTGAAATACTGGCTCTCTTTTCTGCTGTTGCTCATAACACAAGCGCATCTTTGTCGCTCATTCAAGAAAAAAGATGAACTGTGTTGCTCTTTGTGCCGTTTACATGTTATCTAATCCTGGGGATTAGATAACATGACTGCATTTCATCCACATTTCAGCATTTTGTTCTGATTGAGCTCAACATGTAGCTACTGACAGAAAGAAACTCATCATTATTTCCACTTCTGCAGCTTTCTCCAATAACTCGACTTATCCTCCTCCAAGCCTCATCTCGCCTGTCATATCTCGCAGTGCGGTGGTGGGAGTGAGGAGAAAAATATGATCCTTGTGTGGTTTGAAGCACCACTGTCTCAATAGATGGAAATCTCTCCTTTCACTTGTACACTCGAGGGACAGCGACAATGGAAAACATGTGTAATGACTTATTCTGGCCGACTTGGCCTTGGTCTGGCCAAGATTGGTTGCAGATGGCAGCTCAGTCTTTCTGGGTGTGTGTGTGTGTGTGTGTGTGTGTGCGCGGTGGGGGGGTATGCAGAATCCAGTGCAGCTCTCAAATTCTTGTTTTGCTCCTCAAGACCCATTGGGAAGAAAACCGACTCACTAAATACAAGCATCCTCAATAAAAAGCCGCATAATTGAGGAAGGGTGTCTGTTAAGCAATTACTGTCACTTTTATGTGTTTTGACTGCAAGTGATATTGAGGGACAGGTGTAATATTGTTTGCACGAATGACAATTAATTGTGCATGCACATGTGTTGGAAATTACACTGTGAAGTTAGAGCTATTTCAATGATTTATTCGCCTTGATAATAGCAGTCACTTTTGGATGTTTCATCTTCATGAAATATTCACACAGTTGAAATTGAACAGAGAATATGGGCTCTCAGCACAGGCAAATGCGGTTCGTCTGGCCTCGCTTTTGTTTGTTGTGCAACAGGGAGCGACTATGGTTTATGGTATCAAAGCAAACTGCATCGTATAAAAGGCTTCTCGCTCTGTTCAGCAGCACTCCCAGTGATATGGCAATGCACATTCCAGGCGCTCTCTCCATCCCACGTGAACTCCACCTCGCTTACTCTGCGCGCCTCGCTTGTTTTTTTTCATTGTCGTACATATGTTTGGAGAAATGGGAGACAAAATAAAAATGCAACGCTACATTTTCATCTCAAGTTACCTTGGACGATGTACGGGGTCTTGCTGTCTTTAACCTGCGGGGCCTCAGGTCGGGGGGCAGGTGCTGGTGGGCGATTGGCAATAACCACAGCTTTTTCTGACTTCAGGATGGTGTCATATTCATCATTCACGTCCAGCGGCGCATAGAGATCCTCATCCTCCCCTTCTTTGTCCTCACTTTGTTGCTGTTTCTGTTCATCTATGATGGAGAGAATACCTCATGCAAAAAGCGTTTATAGCACCACTCCTTTAGTGTCACACTGTGAATGCTGGTGGTGCTGCTGTCACTCCACAGCTGATGGGAAGTAACACGACATGATGTCCCCCATCAACAGGGGGAAACTATTCAGTCATCGGAAATGAAGGGCAAACCATCATAATGATATGCTGGGAAATGATAATAATAATAATAATAATGACAATAATAATTCCATTGCCGGGTTTCCTTTGTTCTCCTTCCACTTCCCATTAGTTCTTCACTCACCTGCATTGCACATCATTTCATACACGCTGGCATCGCCATTGTCCTCTCCAGACCTGAACATCTTCTGTAACAACAGAGCATGAAGAGCTATATTATATGCCTCACCCAAATCACAAAGAAATTGCTGGAGAGGGGAAATTTTGGCAGTTTAAGCAGAATGTTGTTTCATCTGTTATGTTGAAGCTAAAACTAGCAGCAGCAGCAGCCTTTCTCCAATGCATGATAATGAAGCATAAAATCATGCAGGCTGATGTGTGTGTAAACACGGTGCTTTCTTGTGTCAGTTGTGACAAGCATCCATGTTTCTCCTTTTCTACTAGGACTTGCAGAACAATATCAGGGCCATAACATGAATTGGAGAAGTATGCCGTAACGCTGCCTGCTGGCTAACTGAAAGCAGTTTTCCTTTTAACAACAAAAGCCGCCACAGAATTGGCCTCTCGGCTAATTGCATGCTGAGAGACAGACAGGGGCATGATCAGGGTAATTATGAAATCAGACAATCTTCCCCTTTCGGTCCAAACATATCATTTAGCAAGCAACTCAAGACCTTTGGATGGATTTCAGGCTGCATCCATAATCAGATTGAAATATGTTTGAAATTTTAGCAGGAATGCCAGCTCCTGATAGACGTGAAACGCGGAAAAATTGCATCATTAAAGGACGTACAGCAGAAGCAAAGAAAAGAAAAATTAATAATTCAGTTTGAGGGGGGAAAAAGCCACTTGAAAAGATCTGCGGAGCTCATTTAAATCACGTTGTTTTGTTTGTTTTGCACAATGTGTTACACACAACTACTGAGCGGCATTGTAGCTTTTTCATACAAACAGACTGTCATATCAAAAGGGTAACATAATGAGCCTGTACATGATAATACATAAGGATTCTATGTGTCTCATTTATTAGTGTTGGCACATACATCCCCACTGCAAAAGTATCTATATATATATAGGCCTATGTATATAAATATGACATATAGCTCACTTGAATCAAACAGCTCCATACAGCCTGCTCTTACTCTTGTCTGCCGTTCCCAAGCAACACAGCCAATCATGGCTCAATTATAATATTGTACTGTTCCTAGAACTGCAAATTAGGGATTGGCTACCATGAATGTATTAACTGACTGTAGAGATTCTCAGCAGACCCAACAGGTTGTAAGACTTGGTTATTTACCAGCGCTTGAACATTGAATGTTAATAATCAGTTGCTGTGCTTCAGCACAGTATGATCATATTTTCGAGTGTGAAATTTGAGTAGGGGAGGGGTTTTTAATTCACCGACTGCACATGTAAAAACCATTTTACAGATGTTTGAAACTGCCTCCGGTATTTCACTCGTATTTAGGTTTTCACCTCTTCAATCCAGAGAAAACAGTTAAAATGAGAGGAAATCTTGAAAATATCAAATAGGTAAACGACTATGGGGAGTAAATACGTCCTGAGCTGCAGAAATGGTCATTTTGAAAGCAAGAGTGCTCAGCAGCACCCTGCTGCTGTCTCTTTAACGTAGCGTCGTCAGGATGAGAGCGTTTGATGCACGGTGGATGACCGAGTGAAACCACTCACACAGGCACAATGCAGGCACAGTCCATTCAGCCTCATTGTTTTGGTTTTTTTTTTGTTCTTTTTTTAAATTCTAAGAAAGTAAGAAGTGCTCAGCTCAGCAGGCAAATGAATATTTCACACCACTCCAAAAACTAATTTTTCCTCAGGAAACTTTCATCTTTTTTAAATGCAAACCATGCATATATTATTGAAGGCTATTAGAGGAAAAGCAAGTCTACAGCCATGAAACCAGCTCTGTGAGACTCAAAACATTGCACTTTGAGCTTATTGAACAAGAAAAAAAAAGAACAAAAAAACCAGCAGCTTTACTTCTAATGGTAGTCTGTTGCAACAGCTCTTTGTGTATTTCTCTGTATCTTCTTTTGTTTTTCTACTGAGCTTTTTTTTATTGGCTTTAATTGAAAAAAACTCCAATATCCAGATTTTTTTTTTTGTTTTTTCAAGCTTTTTTTTCCCTCTTTAGCATTGGAAAATGGATGCACTACCAATCCAACACTAGTTAGCACAGCTCAAATAGCTGGCAAACAAACTTCTTTAAGTTGCCTGACTGCATAGTGAAATTGTACAGGTTACAACTGTATGCTGTCAGTTAGAACTAGCGTTAGCAATGCTAGCATCCATCCAAACCATGTATAAAGAACTGTACTTCCCTGCCTTGAAGTATGTTCCATATTTCATGTGGACTGATGGAGGGCCTAGCGGAAACGAGGCATCATCATGCTGACTAATAATTTAGCACATTAGCATGTTAACATTAGCTTGAGTTCAGGTGGACCCTGAAGATCAATCTCATGATATAATATTCGGGGATCTTCAAGTCTACGGGACTGATTATTCGGTAGTGATGAATGTTTTAACAGCCAAAATGTTTTACTGCTCAACCGGTCCCATCAGCGGACATGTCAGGGGCTCACTTAAGCCACATCAAGTTGAGATATTTATCTGTATATCAGGCTAATGGACCTGAAAGGACCTGCTTGCTTGGTTCAAAAGATGCCACTTAAATCATTCCCCAGTTCTACAAAACATGCAACTTATAGTTTTGTACAAAAGTCAGAATCCTCTCAAACGCATAATACAAAGCATTTAATTTGGGTCTTTGACAACATTTTTTTTTTTCACATGCCATATAATTTTGGCAATTCTTAGTCCCCCTCACTAATTCCAAAGGAACAAAGAAGGTAAGTTGCATCACTTTTCATGTAATGTGTGCAACACAAAATGCTTTACAGGATTACAGGATTTTTTTTTTAAATGCTCATAAGCAGGGATGCAGGTGTGCAGACATCCATAAAAGCTGATATTTTTGCCGTTTTAGATTGCAGCATGCAGATGTGTGTTAATGAGGGAGAAATACGAGCAACTGTCTTTGAGAAAAAGCTGCTGCTGTGCTTCAATTTGTAAAGGGTATAACAAAATTTCCAAACAACTATAAGTTCAATATCGTGAGTAGATTGCTTGTAAGTGGAAAGCATTTCAAACTAGTTTCAAATCTTCCACGGAAGTGGATGACCCGGCAATTTAAAGCGCAATGCTCAACAGTGAAATGGAAAGCATTCTAGTTGCCAATATTCCCAGGAGCGGAAATTCCAGGAAATTTACCACAAGGGTGGACTGTGCAATGCACGGAGAAATAAAAAAACCCAAGAGCTACAGTTTACATCCTACATGCCTCAATGAGCATGTTAAATGTTAAAGTCCATGACAGCACAATTAAAAGAAGACTGAGGAAGTTTGGTTTGTTGGAAGGGTTGACAGGAGGAAGCTTCTTTCCAGAATTGCTCCCCAATGATGTGACACACTGATAAAATCACACACAAAGTGACTACTTCAAGGAACTGCTGCTAAAGTTGGATCTACAAGCTGTTACATTATGGGAGGGTAGTATTATCATCCGTATGATTTTTTTTTCTTATTCCAGTTTCAATAAATGGGTTGTTGCAATTGTAATTTTCACAACTGTTAATATCCTAATAGTGTTTAATACTGTTTTTTTTTTTTAATGTTATTGCTTTGTTTGCTCTTTAATTGCACAATATTTAACTTTAACTTTATACCTTTAATGTGTCTGTCTCATTTTGTTTAACTGGCCTGTGTGCTTTTAATTGCCCCCACAGGGACAAATAAAGTTTTTTTGAATTGAATTGAATTGAATTGAATACAGTGAAATAATTGTTTAAAGACAAAATAAAGGGATTAAAAAAGATGGGGACCATCTGATGTACGTGTCTGTGTAATGTGAGGACTGAAAACAGTAGAACACTATTCAAATGATAAACAAATCTCTAGAGTTTACCCATCTTGACTGTACAGTTGATGACTAAACAAACGCAACAGGCAGATATGCAAAAATACTGTCTGTGGACCAGAGCATGGTGCTATATTTCACCAAATCTGGCTGTCTCCTACAGCAACTCGGACAGGCGTGTACTGTCACAAGCAGTTTGGAGAACATAAAAGATTGTTTTGTGTTTGTCTTTTCAGGCCTTACAATTGCAAGCTAATTTGTTTCTTGGGCTCTGGGAATCTTTGCTTTCCACTTAGTCAAACTTATGACCCAGCACTGAAATATGAAATATAGCCCATGTTTGTGATCCACCAAGAAAACAACCACTGTGTTAGGATTTTTGCATTGTGGACAACAGCAGAGCATTTTCCGTATTTCTATTCTAGTTATGTTGTTGATGAATAATTCACCCCCCAACCCCCACTGGAGCAGTTCACAGCTAATTAACAAAGAAGTGCGATGCCAGGGCAGACTAGTGGTTGTGACGCAGGACTTGTGAGCGATTCAGCCTGTGTGAGAGGCAGGGGACTGATCCATCTAGGATTTATTGACAGAGCGCAGCTACACCAGCACCCAAATCACCGAAGCATCATGAGTTGATTAATTGGAGGTAAAGGCAACATGGCAGATTAGTTAATGAAAGTGCACAACCTCGACAAGAATTTCTCCAACATGCCTCATAAGCTCTGGCTGTGTATACGTTTTAGCTGTCACAATGAATTTCAATTACCCTCAAAGAAAATCGCAAAGAAATGCCAGGTGCTCATGCATGTTGAATCTGTCTGTTGTGTTACATTTCTAGGCTTGTCCCTTTGCTGAAACCTCTGTTTGACTCTATTGCTCCCTTGTCACCTCATTCCAGCCTTGGAGCAGGCACTCAGTAAAGCACTCCGATCAAACCATGCTCAGTCTGCAGTCGCTCTCAATTAGGAGAGTCGCTAGGAGGATAAGTGCATTGCAACAGCTGTTGGAATGTCTAAATTTCCCTCGAGGCCAAATGCTCCATATGTTGACCGTAGGCATCAGAGGATATTAAAAGTTGCTAGTAAGAAAAAGGAAGATGGCAGATGAGAGCAGAGATTTTCAAATCAAAGAGTGAGCATTGTAGTGTTGTCTGTGACAAGCTGATGTAACAGCGGGATTCAACAGCTGGCTAAGATAAATGACAGGAACAGAAGTGTCACGAGAACCCAGTCATCCTGTATATCATTTATGGCTGATTAGTCCTCATTTTCCCACGTAACTAAAACGTATTTCTATCACCAATTTGTGTCAATTTCCAGGAAACAAAAAGAGAATCACAAAACCGTGCCACATGCTTGGTCTGGGGCTCCCTAAATTTGGAAATCTGTTTTTCAGAGGGCCATTCACATTTGCATTTACTGTGACATCACAGAGCCAGATCAGAGGAGAATTAGTATGTGGCATCTCCATCTTTTCATTCCCCAAGTTTTACTGGGAGAACAAAAGTTCCCACTGTAGTAGCTGTGTTACAGAAGTGGGTGGAACACCTACTTTGAAAGATACGTGCACTTCAAGTAGGGGCATGGAGCAAAGGGGTGCTTCACAGCTGCTCTGGCCAGAGTTGCCAATCGATGGCTGAAAGGGTTTTCTTTTTCTTTTTTCAGTATCCCAGTCGTATCATGACCAAAGCAGATATCAGAAATTCCATAAAGAGCTCAGGAAATTGTGTCAGCCTTTGAAAATAAAAGCATACAACGTTTCCTTTAAGTTCTTTTTTGGGGGGTTTATGCCTCCTTTTCTACAACCGTATTTAACAAGCTGAGACACTGTGTTGACTTCATCAACAAGTAAAACTTACCAAATATTTACAATAACATGTTTGGTTCTATTTTTCTATAAACTGTATTCTCAATAATGGGCTTTTATACATCTTTGTCTCTGTATGTTAGAGTTTGTCCTTTTGGTATTTGTTTCTGGCTTTCAGTTTCCAACCTATGGGATTTTCATGATTTTAATTTTACTATTTTGAAACACCTCCCTCTTCATTCATTTACAAATTGCCATTCACTTGGTTTCTTTTGTGGCCTCCCTCCGTAGTCGTGCTTCTAGGCTTCCTTTCTGCGGTGCCAAACCGTCATCTTTGTTTCATCCTTCTAAAGCCTTTCCTGCTTCTGGTCTATTTGTTTACTTCTTAGTGATATATTAAATCACTTTAGTCAGGCTCTTCTTCAGTGTTTTGTAAATATGACTGGAAAGTTCAGTATTCCGGTTTTATTTCTTTAGTCCCTGTAGGTTAGTTTTGCTTCCTGTCTTATTTTGTAATTTGCACTTCCCTTCTTCATTCAGTTTTTGCCTCCCACCCTTGAGTCCCACCAGATTGAAGTCACGGATTGCAACTCAAATGTCCTTCAGTGAGTATGCTGCCAGGCTGTCTTCCTTCCTTGCCAGATCGTCTCACCTCCCATGCTGTTTTAATCCTGCTTCCTTCATGCCTGTTTGGTGGTTTTTGGAGTTTTTCTTTGTGGACTTCCTGCCCTGCATTTACTTTTGGTTGCGTTTGGCCAGAAAGTCATCAAACCTTTTTTGCTTTTTTTTTTCATGCAGCTGCATCCTGTGCACCCCCCCCCACCCGCCAAATTTGGCTCTTCAGTACAAATCACAATAGTCCCTCCTCCTCCTCCTCTTACTATTACAACTGGGGTAATTTTTTCCAATTTGATGCTAGCCACATGTTTCTGAAAAATTGGGACATAGCTGTTTTCCACTATGCTCCCCCCCAATAATGATGTATAATTTCATTCTAATTCGTTTATTTCATACTGTGCCAAACGTTTTGGTGGGTGACAAGCCTGGACTGCCAGCAAGACAGTCGAGCAGCTGGACCATGTCGCTACACTACCATGCTCCTGCAATATATGCAAATCATTTGGCCTCTATACCTTTCCTTCTGCACTGTAGTAAATGTCAACTCAAAATTCATGTATATTCAGCGTAAACTTCCCAAAGCTAGTAGAAAAAGTAGCAGATAATGCATATATTCTTACGTTTTAATAATGGTATTGTAATAAATGCTACCTCCGGCTAAAGCACTTTGATAATAATTTTCAGGGTTCAACCTCAGTTGAAGTAAGCATGCATTTCCTCTGGCCCGTTGTGCTATTTATCCATCTAAATTGTTTTGCGATGTCTGCCTTTGCTCATAGATAATGAAACCAGTGTGGTCTTGTTGGGCTCAAAGCGCCCCAAAAAAATACATTTGAAAACTGGAGCAGTGCTTCCGGCCAAAAGGTTTTGAATTGATTACTAAAGAAAAAAATCCACAAACTAGTATCATGTTGGAACTATGAGCCTGGCATGCTTTGGTCTTGTTTAAATGATGACTTTTGAACTGAGTCATCGCCGTTGAATCTTGCAAACGTATTATCTGGCACTCAGAGCACCAACAGACCAACACTATCCAGTTTCATTACATGTGAGAGGAAGCAGATGAGCAAGAATGTAGACTCAGCAACTCAGACCAAAACAATACACAGGGCAAATACATGTATATTTAAACTGGGGTGAATTTAAACTGTTTTTTAAATGTCAGATGGTGTGCAATTATGATAAAACATTAAAATAAGTGACACTTCAAGCAACACTATTTTATCTTGTAGTATTCGGATGCATTTGCATCATATTTTTTATGTGATACTTAACGACATTTGCATTGACTCTAGTGTCCTCCAGGTATATCAAATCAGGGGATGTCCATGCATACAAATTAACTATTACATCTGGATTGTCTGTCATTAGTGAATGAATTAGTTTTTTTAGTCAATGGTAGGTTGGGTAGGAATCTTTAGATCAGTATGAGAAAGCTGCAGCCATTATGCAAGGAAATTTCTACATTAGTGGCTACAATAATTGTCTAAATGAATGCAGGCGATCTGTGCTGTGGGCCAGTGTGCATGCAGCCTTTCTCCATTCTGTGCTGGCGTTCACAAAGAAAACCAGTAGAGTAAACCTGTCAAGCATTAAAGGAGAAAAAAGGGCCACCGTCCACCCGCAATCGGAGCTATAAATTGGAAAAGAAGATACGAGTCAGATGCAGGCAAAGTTGCACCCAAATTGGTCTCCACCACTCTGTTCTGTTCATTATTGATAAAGGGCCTCTCAGTCACAGTCCGATGAGCATTCCTGAGTGCTACTCTGGGTCTCCTGGCAGCGAGATGTGAAATTTACATGTACATTCTGTTATTTTCCTCAACAGTGATCAGAGAATCAGTCCAGAAATACACAGAGACCCAAAGAAAGAGTGGCAAATAACACATGCAGAAACAGATACCAGAGTCTCTTTCAATAAGACGTGGAGCTCCGTGTGGCCGTGGCTCTTGGCGATCTCAGTGGGAGTTTGTCCGTGGCGATTGGCTGTGTGAAGTGCTCGCTCAGCACCTGGACACTGCAAAAGCAGGCCGGAGATGCTCCTGAATCCATATTGAGCAGCAAAGTGGAGCAGCGAGGGAACATCTGCGCAGTGGTGCTCTGTTGGAGAGATTTGCCCATTTCCATTAGGTCTTAAGAGGAATTTCTAATCTGTCCGCTTAAGATCGAAAATGAGCAGCTGTGCATTTTTACGCGTAATATGCCTCAACATCCCTTTGCTTTACCTCCTTTCAGGGGGCAATAACTTGAGAGTGATGTAATGCAATATGGGCAAGCTAAGACATCCAGGGGAGGCAAAGACAGGCGGCTTTTTAGGCACTTATTGACCTGTTTGTCATGGCAACATCTCCCTCTGCCCATTTTGAGCACAATCAATCCTAGAAGCTGATGAAGCCATCAGTTGGCTGCATAATGAGCCAAAAAAATAATGGAAACTTTTTTTTTTCCATAATGGATATTGTTCATGTGAAAGGAATGTGTTCCAACTGTGAGCAACATGTTCCATAAACACATGGTTAGAAGGAGAGATTAAATTAAATTCGTACTTGTGTCATGATCCACACTGTGAGTTCACTCCCACTGCAATAAAATATTTTTGCAGATTCCTGAACATATGCAGATTACTGCAGATTATTGCAGTGGTGAAAGTCCAAATAAACCTTTTTTAAAAGTCAGAAAAGTTTGTGTTTTTTGTCTCTTTGTCTCAGTGTGCTGACTTACTAGCAAAGTTAAGAGTTCTTTACCTCTTTCCTGAGTGATTTCACTCTTTAGTCCCTGAAAGCCTCCAGTGGGCATGCCCTCCAGCAGCATGGAAGACAACTTCTGATCCAGCTTCTCTGCAGAGGAAGCCTGAAGCGCCTGAAAATCCAGACACACTTTGAAATGTTACACTGAGCTCCGGCGGCAGAAGAAAAGTTTAATAACTTTCCCCTTTAAGGGTCGATGGAATCAAGTTACAGACGAAATCTTGAATTGAAAGCATCAAAAACAATGGTATTGATACTGGAAACATACAGTAGGTGCCAGGTTTAATTTAACCGTACGCGCATCAAATGCTCGTCTTGTCGTTTTTCATCTTTGGCTTGTAAATTGTCTTGGCAAATTTTCCTCCCCCGGGGGGATTGCTTAAAATTGCTTCTTCAGCAAAACGGACCAAATCAAATCAAATATTTATCACTGAAAGACAGGTCCCTTCAATTTAAGAGCGCAGAAAGGAAACAGCAGCCCATATAAACATCAGCAAAAAGAGTTCAGCGCTGTTTCTTTGCATCTTTCTAATTGCTTTATGTGAATTGATTATGAAGCAGTGAAAAGCTCATTTCTGTTAGTGAGTTGCGTAACAAAAAAACTAAGCAATATAATGTGTACTGCCTTATGTCAAGGTGAGAGAAATAAAGCAGCCTCGAGGGAGAGAGAGAGAGAGAGAGAGAGAGAGAGGCTCCTACGTGTTTATATTAATGATTGACTACAGTTATTTGAATAGTTTTGCAAATGGAAAAGAGGTTTGTTCACTCCATCAAAACAGCGTTTTACTTTTAATTTAATAGAAAAGCCTCCAACAGGAAAACAAAGAGTGGTAATACAAAAGTACACCTCAGCTCCTACGCTAAAAACACAACAAAGCAACTTCCTCGTTGGAATCACTTAATTGTTCTGCGTCCATAAAGCCAGGGGACTCACAAAAAGCTGATGAAATAAAGAATAGCAAGATGTCCAAACTTTCTGTTCCTGGCGGAGGTCACACTCATCAGAGGCTTTATTCTACATTTATAATGAAACTCAGTTGTTTGCTCTTATTCGACCTTCCTTGTCAATGAGATTCCAACATCTATTTTCATTTTGTGAATATAATCTCTTTAAATAAAGACTTTCCTTGCCTTGGTTCATTTAGATGACCTGTTATACACTATACCCTCTCACCATTTGCGTGCAGGGGCTCACATATTCTAAGGATTGTGTTTTTATACACATACACTGTTGAATTAGCCCTTAAAATCACGTTGCAGTGTATTTGTCTTTCCTTAAAGCTGCATGCTAAATGTATTTGTCCATTGTAAGTTAAAGAAGAGATAAGCTGACACAATTTCCTGATTTATTATACTTCTGAGACAGAGACTGGATGGATCATTTTAATCTGATCTGGCTCTGTGATGTCACGGCACCCTGCAAATCAGAACATCTCCCTGTATGACGTTGTTTTAATATTCTGTGAAGCCCTTGAGCAGCCTCACCTGACACATAAACTCTACAGGATCCGCCACCTTTGACAGAAGAGCGGCGAGCTCCTCCATGCTTGTGTAGTACTGCAGCTCTGCACTGCTCACTGACTTTCCACCGCTGTAGATGGTCACCTTCACATTCCCAGCTGGAAAATCTGAGGTGGGAAATATACGGGAACAATACATAAGCAGGACCAAAATCAATCACGAATTCATCGGGTTCCATTCGTTTTTAACTACCTGGCGCACGGATGCACAGGATGTGCTCGTTCCAGCGAGCAGGCTTCACCGTCACCCTGTGATTCTCCGTACTGAGCTCAACTTCACAGTCGCAGCCAGCCGGCTCGTTCTTCAGGAGAACGAACACCTCCACGGAGCTCTGCCAAGCAGACCGTGCAGCTTTATGAGTGCTTTAGGAATAAACGAGCTGGATTACTGAAGGAGTGCGTCTCACCCCACAGGCAACTCTTGAGGGAATCACCACCGCATTGGACGTGACCCCATCAGCTCCACTTGACAGCATCTGCTTGGCCTTCAGCTCTGCTCCAGATGCTTTACGTGTCAAGGGGTTGGCATTTGCTGCTGTGGCTGATGCTCCTGCAAAGATGCTGAACGTGTTTTATCCATCAACAGTATCTAGAAAAAAGTGCTTGGATACCAGCAGCTCGCCAGGTGCATTTTAACTACGCTGGATGAGGTTCTCCTAGCACAGTTATTAGTATCACATAATTAATTCCAGCGCAACTGACAGGCTTTGACAGCATTTTGTTTGTTCTGGGTTTTTGTGTAAACAATATTTTCTCAAGAGATTTCAGAAAGCTGTCACAACGTTCGCCATCTTACGTGTCACTTTTCATGTTCTACAACACAAGCGTCCTGTATATCAATACTCTCACTCTGGGTTAAAATGTAACAGTTTACGACAACCTGCTTTGAGCCACTTCACTGTTTCAATGCCGTGAAGTGATCTTGAATTTGCATGGCTCGCAATGAGTAATCAGTGGAGGTCAAATTTGCATCAAATGTTCCTGCTGCGCACGCACCTGTTTAAACACAACCCCACTTTACCGCGTTTGAATTTAGTACAAATAGTGCAATTAGGAAAAAAAACCAGGAAGGGGGAAGCAGATAATTAGTCGGGCAGAAGAGGACATGACAAAGATACACACAGTTTCGTGAGGGGTGGGAGGGGAGTTGCTGCAGGTGCTGAAAAACACTGGAAGTCAGTTATCAGAACACACAGTTCTTGTGAAAAAGTCAACAAGCAGGTTTCCACACTGCTGTGGATGAAGGTTCCCATCTGCCCACATTCATGGCTGGGCTTTGAAATGATCCCTGTTGGGAGGGGCCAGTGTGAAGAAGAAGGGGGGCCAGAAAAATCTTACATTCCACGTGGACTGATGAGGTGCAAATCAGGAGTTAACTGCTAATGAACAACTATGAACTGATCTGTACGTTGCTTGAGAGAACATGAGAATTGATACGGAAATGCTTAAATGCTAAGTAGAATGTATAAGTACCAGGGTGCTCATTAACAATAACGAATGTTTAAGTAGTCTAATTATGAGTTTTCCAACTTTTTTTCTAAGTTAACCCAATTCCACTTGTGAAGAAAGTGGAAAGTGGCACCAGTCTTTACGTATTTACATCTTTATTCCAGTAAAGCATCGCTATCCACCACGTAGCCTCATTAGAAATGATTAGAAAAGCAAAATCAAGTATTAATTGCTGGCTGACCATTAATCATTTGCTATATAAGTTTATATTTGACTGTTAACTAATCAGTTTAGTTATTTATTAGAATTTAATTGGGACTTTGTTGTTTGGCAACAGTTAGTTCTCCAGTGGCCTTTATTGCAAACGGCTACTACGATCAAGAGAAAATAAAAGAGGTTTCCTGTTTAAAAAGTATATTTCATGGTGCCTGAACCTAAAACTAAATGGCCAGTGCATAAAGCTGTCAAATAAATAATGGAAAGGGAGTTGGTTTTTGTTGTTGTTGTTGTTCTTACCCGAGTTTCCTTTATATCTTGACCAAATCATGTTGCAGACATTTTATTAAGACCTTTTGGAAAAATCTGTCCCGTCAGATTGAAGACATTTGTTTATAGCTTAAAATGACTGAGACACTGACAGACAGAGAAGGAAAAATCTCTTTCATTTCATTCCTCACTAATTATTTTATAATAATCTTTACTGTATTCTAGTTTGAGTGTTTGTCGACATGGAACCCAGTGACCTTCCCATATGGAGCCTCATTTTTCAACCCATTTTTGTATTTCAAAAGATCCAAATATGCAATCGTTGGCTGGAGTTTCACTTTAAAGGTGATGAAATCATCTTGCCCTTTTATCATTTATTAAAAGGACTAATCATATCTAAAAATCAAAATATTATCTCTGGGAAAAAAAAGTCATAAATAACTTCTTTTAGGGAAGGAGGTGGAAAAAAAGTCAAATATGTGGATGTCATACCTTTTTTTACAATGTAAACCACAGTGGACAGGTACTCAGCAGCTTCTTGTTCACTGGAGATCTGCAGGCACTCGTCACTGTTCAGGGGCACCTTCTCCAGCAGTGGGGTCAGGCTATCCACCCCACACAGCAGCACCACCACCTGAGCCGAGGGACTCAGCACCCGGCAGAGGAAGAAGCGCCGGATCTGGCAAAAACCCTCCATCATGCCTTTGGTGAGTATCAGAAGCTTGCAGGCATAGCGGGACAGCTTGAGAAAGTCATCCCTCCTACTGGTCACTGTGGTAATATCAAAGAGGCAGATCCCGGCCTCTGAGAATGGACCGGTGAAAACTGACTGAAGGTAGGATGCCCATTGCTTTGCCTCAGTCTCGTAGATGATAAGCAAATCCTCAGCTGCAGGAAAAATAAGAGTAGCACATTAAAAATCAGACACAAAATGCCAGATATTTCTGTTTGCCATTGAGTAGTATGAATGATTTTAATCAGCCAATATGTATGGTAATAAGTAAATGAATTAAAAAAATAATCGCTCACCTGTCTGGCTCATCTTTACAATGCTGAACTTGTTGGCACCTCACAGTAACAGGACAAACAGCAGGGCTATTGTCACAGCAGGGGCAGATAAGTGGGAGTTTCCTCATGTGTCCTGATGATTTTTTTTTTTTCAGTAATCTGAAACCTTCTCCCTATTCTGGCAATGGTGAACGTATGCTAATTTATTTCCTGAAACAAAACATTTCGATTACAGACTTGTTTTACCAGAGCCACCAATGCTAGGGTGCAAAAATTGGCCATTAAAAATATACAGTAATAAACTGTGGAGATATAAAAAGCCAATATCACAATAATCTTTATTGATTATTGAAGAAGGTGGAACTTTGCATGCTTTCCCTTCAAGTATTAAAATCCAGTAGAATTATTTTAAACTGAAGCTGAAAAATCTCATATGAAAACTGAGCAGGTGGGAAAAATAAATAAATAAAGCAAAACAGTGAAATAACAAAGGTGACTGCTAAACAGAGAGCAGGTGACCGTAAAATGAAGAACCCGAGCTGAGGTCTTGACCACAGTTTAATTAAGTCTGGGTGCAAAACGGAGCCCTGGAGCCTGAGGCGTGTTAAAACTAATGACCTGGTGTGAATGTCTCCAGTGCAGGAGCAGATAAAAAGGATGCTCTGACCTGCCGCGCACTACGTCCCTCTCTGAGGGAAATTTAAAACTCAGGCCTTCATTAACAGCCCCCACCTGAAAAACAACTGACTCACACCACACCAGCGACTCACTAATAACATTTTTCCCCTTGTCTGTATCTGGTGGCGAATGTCGACTGCATAAATGTAAAAAATAAAAAGTAGAAGTGCAAGTCAAATTTGAGGTCTTATTTATGCAAATCACTTTGGTGCTGTGTGTGTGTGGTGACTCACCAGTGACAAGCCACACTGCAGTTTACACACTTTCACTCTCTTACTCATGTTCTGAATTCTCTAACCATTGGGCATAAATCTTATTTTACATCTGTGGTGAGTTCAGCTGAACAAATGAAGTGCTGGTTGGCACATGTTTGAAGTGCAAAAGCAGCCATAAATGGTCTAAAATAGATGCTGATAATGTTATCATCAGAGTGGACAAACAAAAGTGAGACAGCAAGTCCTGTCCTGAGGGTGGTGCCAGTGGAAAGGACATTGGATGGATAAGATTAGAAAGGTTTATCTTCATGGGATCATGATTATTTTCAGCATGCTTTTCTGGAAATGTGTCTTTTAATCACATAATCTAATGTTTTGCCCGACCACCTTTTTGTCTTATGCTTTGATTACAGCACATATTTATCGTGTCATCTAGCTGATAAACTTATGCAATGTCAGTGGGGTTTTTTTTCCCCATCTGGACTTGCAGTCATTTTTACATCAGCATCTTGCATAGGAGTCGTTCTACAGAGCTGTGGACACCCACATGTTATATTGTTGTTTGCACTTCTATCTTCCATAAAACGTGTAAAGATTACGTACTGATGGACTTGACTCTTTGAAAACTATCACGTCACACAAATGGTAGAACGAAGCATAGATGATAGGAGAATTTCATAGCTGGTAAAGTCTTCCTCAGCTAATCCCAAAGATCCTAAATAGAGTTCAAGTCTGAACCCTAGTGATCATTCTGTGTGTGATAATGCTGCCTTTTTTCCCCAAACTTGAGCCTTGAAAATCCTGACATTCTCATTGTGAAATATGCCTGTGCCTTTAGGAACAGAAAACAAAAATGTTGATGAAAAAAACGTGGTCATTTAGGATATTTATGAATCCAGCTGACCTTATTATTTTTGAGTGTTTAAAATGCTAAGCCCGGAACTGGCTGATTGAAACAATCCAGGATCATAATGCTATGTCCACAGATTTGCAAAGTAGGCACTAGTGATGATGGTTGCACTTAATCTGCTGCTCATCTTACCCCAATGAGCCCATCAATCTGCAACAGGGCAGATCTGGACTCATCAGATCACATCCCAGGAAAATTAAGACTTTTTTTTTTTTCAAATAGCCTCAAATGGTTTTCCTAAGGCTACGCTGCTGTTTAGTTACAATACTTTGAGTTCTCTTTGTATTGTGTGTCTGGAAAAGGCTCTTACTTTCACCATTAAACATTACTGAGAGTTGCACCGACGAGTTTGTTCCACCAGACATGCAAGTGAACTTGATAATTTAAGACCATTTAAGTCCCCTTTTTAGATCACATTTCTTCCTTGTAGCTGATATATCATTGCTGTCCTTCCAGGTTTTAATAAAGGTTTACACAGATTTGGAAATTTAAGCAGTCTACTTAGCTGTTCTTGATGTGGACCAGTAATATGACCTGTTGTGAATCAGAGCGAGATCTCTTCCACAATCACAGGATGTGTCTTCTGACATGGTTGTTTCTTTTTTATTTCTTTTCGGCAGAAGAAAAGGGGAAAAAAGACAGCTAATTACTTCTCAGATCCCAGATTTCAAGACTTTTTAACATTTATTTAATCAAACTATTATAGTAGTATTACTACAATCACCCTGTAGTAAGTACTTATATAGATACTAATAAACACTGTAGATGACAATGTCATCTGCAAACATCTTAGTCCATAGGAGGTTCATGTCTAACCATCTGGGACTCAGAGCTGATCCTCGATGCAGTCCCACTTCCACCTTTAACTCCTCTGTCACACCTACAGCACACGTTAACATCAATATCTTAACTTTTACAATTATGCAATTAACTTCATTTATTTGCTCTGAACTTCCATGATTTATCTCAAATGACTTTTTGAAACACCCACACATGTATGAACCATTTATTAGTACATTTTGGTATACATCCCAGCGTGGTTCTCAAAGCTGCACGGTTCATGAGAAGACAGAGCTCCAGAGGGGTCATCAACACAGCACACACAAAAAAAATCATCCACTGTGCTCTCCTCTCCTTTACAGGTCCCGCTGCAACAGAAAAGCCCGTCACATCCTGAAGGACACATCCCACCCAACACATCACCTCTTCCAGCTGTTACCCTCAGGAAGGTGGGACAGGACAATAAAAAGCCAAAACAAACAGAATGAAAAACAGCACATATCCCATACATAACTATTCCTAATTGAAACTGAGGAGATTCCTCTCTCTTATTTTTCTTTTTTTCTTTAATAAAGTGCAATAGGTAAACACCATAAAAAACAACCATCTTTTGCACCATATGTATGCATACACATGTTAAATGTAGATTTTTATCTTCTGTATATAGGGAACATGTCTTTTAGTTAATTGATCTTGCACTGAATAGAGAGGCACACAATTTTATTATACTCCTGTACAATAGACAGTAAGGATTCTGACTCTGATTCACCAGTGTATAATTTGCTTACAGAAACTTTAGTTAACATATATTGACTTGTTAGTTTGACTTTTAATCAACAAATAGATTTAATTTGTCATTTAACCCTTTGATTACCCAGTATCACTCCCAACCATACATATCACATATTGATAAATTTGAAAGATTTATAACCCTTGAATTGCCATGTTTTTGTCATTATGCAACTAAATTTTATGGTCTAAAAAACCCCCAAAACAATAATTGATATATTTTCAGTATTCTTAAAACAAACTAGATTATTCATAATTTAACTATAACAGCCTGGTATATGTGAAAGATTAACAGCAACATTTATTCATATGGATAATATTTATTCGTTTGTTTTGTCAAATTGTTAAAGACCAATCAACACATAAATGTGCGCTGAACAAAAGCAAGATGTTTTTTTAAAAAAACAAAACAAAACAAAACAAACAGCTTTCTTTCAGAAACATTTTTAAACTTATTTTAAACCCGCATAATAAATATAATCATGAATCATAAATAATCATAAATATCAAAACATTATCAAAAATTTATCATATTTCAATGTGCACATTTTTGTGAATAGCGTTAATATTTTATATATTTAATATATAATGCCATATTTTAATAGTCTAAAAATTAAAAATACAATAAAAAATTATAACTCTCAAAAAAGCACAACCTTGTATGCATCATCAATCATAATATTGGTTACCTGAAAAAAAGGATAAAATATGCTATAAATGAAAATCCAAAACAAAAAAATGTGCTTGGGTGCATCAAAGGGTTAACATTTGTTAAAAGTTTATTACAGTTTACTTACACCAGTTTGTAACAGATTGTCACAGACACCTCCGTTGATAAAAAAAAAAAAAAAGAAAGAAAGAAAGAAAAGAAAAAGAAAAAAAAAGTGAATGTGCAGCCACAGGGGCTCTCCACCAATGGGAAGGGCGTGTAACCGTTGAAGGGCGGGACTTGTGCGCCAGCAGGTTTGATTGTCCACTGCGCTCAGACAGTAACAGTAAATCAGACAGCAGCTCCTGCAGCTCCAGCGGTGAAATTTTAACCCTGTTGCAAGTATTTTTGGCCACTGAGGGGACCGAGTGAGATCACTGCGGTCTCTTTTCTCGGATAGACTCAAGAGTTGTTCAGCCAGAGCAACGCAGGGACCGCCTTCAGTCTCTTTTCTGCTATATCTTAATTTTATATCACACTGGAAATGTCCGAAAACAAGCCGAATGATGAGCCGAAGTTATCTACGACGGACAGGGTGGTGAAATGTAAGTGTACACACGTATGAATACATATACATATGTATGTATATACATATTCTTCTTGCCACGCTGAAAGGAGACGCCGCCACAGCTCTCCGTGTGAGCACCATAAGGAGACTTGGAAGAATTGACGGTCGTCACAGCGGCAACAGCGGCAGCAAATGTAGCCGAAAACTGTTGGCTGGTTATGGAGGAAGAAGAAGGGTGTTAGCCGAGCTGTGACAGCAGCTGTAAACTAGGAAGTGAGGGTAACTCCAGCACGCAGACTTGAGCAAGAAACCCCTCACTGTCCTCATGTGAAGCTGTGATACAGCCGCTCGTCTTCCGCCAGCAGTGTGGCAGATGACTGGTCTTTTTTTTTGTTTGTTTGTTTTTTTGTAAATTCGCATACAGTACATACATCTTTACAGTATGCATGCAGTCACTGCCCAAGAATTGCTAGTAAGACGGACGGTGCATGCACCGAAAGAAGCTGTTTTGACCCGTTTTAATTCATTATTTATATCCCCCCCAGACCCCCCAAACAATTGCACAATACTACTCGATGTCGCCTATTTTGCAATCTCACAACTGGGAGTGTTTTCCTCGTGTGCTTTCAGTGTTCATGCCACATGGGGTGGCTCTTCCTGCCTTCTGTGTTTACAGGTCTGACATTCCACCTTTGCAGTCTACCATAAAAATGCAGCAAAGATCATAATCGAGTCTACCTACTCCGGTGTAAGAGCAATGTACATACCCAGTTTCTTTTCATTTTCCGGCACCTCTTTAAATGCAGCACACTTTGAGCTTCAGTGTGGTTTCATAAAAATAAATAAATAAATGGGGCAATTACTGTGCCATATATTTTCTTCAGAAGTAAGAGGACAGAATGTGTTAACTTGTGCTTTTTGTGTTTGATCCAGCACCAGTTGCAATCAATATCCTCTCCAGCTGCAGCACTGTACATCACAAACAGGAATGTGCAGGGATCACGGTGTGCAGCAGCCCATGAAGGAATTGCTGAGTGATATTATTCTGAAAGAGCCATCCATTAAAATGATTATATTATCTGTGATTATTAACCAAAATTTTGTAAAGGAATTAGAGCAAGAGCAGTGATCCAGTCCTCAATATACCGTGACTAAAATAATTGGCCATTCTCTATTATATTGTATCAAAACCTCAGTTCTTGTCTGCTGAGCTCCATTGCCGACACGTTGGAAGATATTTCAACAAAACAAGTGTAACCATTTCTATTTTACAGCAAAGTAGCACAGAAAACCAGTCGTGTTATGGTCACCTTTTGCTTGGAAAGTGGGGGGTGAGAGTTAAGAGAGTCACAGTATGTCTTGGGTGCTTTTGTAATAAATATTTCAAGAGATCATACCCCTACAGTCTCCACCAAGTTGAAGGCTAATGAAAAATGGATATGACAAGGCTAGGTTCTAAAGATATTTAACAATATCATTGGGTGACTTGGTTGGTCATGTTATAGGGATCCTGAGCTGCTTTTCTCCTGTCACATAGTTGTTTGAAGCACATCTCACTACTCTATTTTCAGCTCCTCTCTGCTCTGCTTAGTAAAGGTCTGCAATGGTCTCAATCTGGTTGAAATGTATTGATTAAACATTAGAGCGAATGCCAGGCAACACAAGAGTCTAGTTGAAATGCCTTACTTTCAAACATGATGTTGAGATCGTGGCTATTTAACTCGTATTCCATTCATCGAGTTTCAAGAACTCAGTGTTTTGGTAATGCATCTATATTATGACAACAGACACTGGCTGTGTACAAAGCACCTCTCCAAAATAACTGCCGGGCATAGGTGTGAGGTAATTTGTTTTCAGCTGCCTACTTTGCCATGCTACGAGGTGTCAGTCCACCTTATCATAAGTGCTTTGCAGCCACCTGCCTTCAAAATGCATTATCATAATGCTCCTGAAAGCGACTGCTGCATAGTCATTATTTATAAGACTTTTATCAGCTAAGGCAGGAGATGCTGCAAAATTGTCTTTATGTCTTTATCCTCTACAGAGAAATGAATTTGGGAGTAATTTCCAGCTTATAACTCTTCAATTCAAAGAAGTGTATGACTTCAGCGCTGGTTGATGTTGTTGTACAGAATTCCTGCTTATTGATGGACCGTTGCTGCTGCTTTGCATTAATTTTTCAAATGGCTTGTCTGGCCCAGTAGCACCTGGTAAAGTTGTCTTTTTTTGGTGACTCATGATAATCCTGATTACTTTGTCAAAATCTGTTGTCATCGCGATTCATTTGATGAAATTATTAGCCATGGTCTTGATACTGGTCCTAATTCCATTTCCACAAGTGATGAATTACTTGATGAAATTTTTGCCCTGTCAAGACAAAAATTGACTTTGCAAAGACAACAGATTAAAATTAGGCACATAACCTGAGTATATGTGGTTGTATAGTTACCTCTCTTTGAAAGAAATAAAATAAATAGTCCGTAATTGTGGTTGTCATGGTGCAGTCATGACAGCCGCTGCGCTCCAAAGCAGAACGAGCTCAGTAATGGTGTTTTTCCGTCACCGACTGAGAAGCAGGGCCTCTGTGCCCCCGATGGTGCGCTGGGTCCTTTTCTGTGAGTCGGGATGGATAACATCTGACATTTGACTTTTGAGAAGAGGCCCCCATGCTCAGACATGCGTGGGTTGGAGAGACCGTGGTGGTGACAGGGGCGCAATGCCAGCCACTGATCCCAGCTGGATAGCCAAGTCATTTATAGAACAGAACATTAAGTAATGACACATAGTTGAACCTCTCCTTACATCTGATCACCTGCATGCAGACCTACTTCTTGCTCAGAAGTCAACATGCGTGCCATCACAACATGTCTTTCTCATCAGGTGCAAACACGATGCTTTTCAGAGGTTTTAAAGCACCACTTGTGAGGAATTCTCCTCCAGGCATTGCAATTTGGAGTAATATTACTCATTAGCATTCATAAACCTTGTCATTAGCTTTATTTGCATAGGAATGCGATTGCTATGGGAACATTAGATGATTCATAATAACTGCTGGGGCTATTTATATCTTTAATCCTGAGTCTATGGTTTGTAAATATGAAATTTTCCTTAGAAGTTGTGTTTTAAAGAGATTCGTGCTACTGAACCTGTGTAAGTTAGACTGTTGTCCTTTTTTTGGCACAATTTCTCCTTCTGCCAAACATTCAGTTTCAATTAAGAAGCAGTAATGACGCACGTTTGCTGCTCTGTAGGATGAAGCCAAAGCAAATCAATGGTATCTAATTGTCTTTCTGTTCTTAGAGATGCAGTATGTTGAGGTGGCTGCAGTTTACTCTGGCAAGCTGTTCAGAAATGTATTTTCACGACAGGAAAATGCAGTATGTATTCGTTTAGTTAGGTTGATTTTGTACTAATGAATAGAATTAATCTTTATGAGAGTGGCTTGACAGTCTGATTGTATATTGGCAGCTTCTTGATTTATAGTTCAGAAGGGGTGAGTGGAAAAAGAGGCATTCAGTACAGTTGCAGTGTTATTATCGATATTTTGCTCATTATTTATAACTCAGTTATTAAGCTGTCTTTGAGAGCTTGAACATGGTATTAAATATAAAAATATTAGACAGTTTTCAAGTTGGTTTCTAACAATTTTGACAGACTTGAAGTTTGTTTTTCAAACTTTGGGGGAATTCACGTAAGGGGATTTACATCAGGGGAATTTATACACATTGGGGGAATAGTATAATTTGTGACCTTAACTTCAGGTATGCTCTCCTATCTTGTTTTAGATTAGATTTTGCTGTTTTCCTCCAGTATGATGCTTTCTTCTGAAATTCATATGGTGACATAATTTGTTGATGATCTTCTTTTTTCTTCTCTTCTGGTCATTAGTAACTGCCTTTCTTTTTTATGCTCCTGTTTTCTGTCACTCCATGGCATCAAGCTGTTAATCAGTTATTTAAAAGCACACACAGTTTGCCTTTAAACTGTGATTTTCTTTCCTCAACTTCTGCTGTGCATATTATTTCTGACCTTTTTAGGTAAGTCAGACCTACTACCTCATTTTCCTAATTGTTTTATGAAAATCACAACTTGAGTTCAATGGCTGATCTATTACACACTTACAAATGTGCACACTAGAAAAACAGCTTTTATAAATGGTGCGGCTGTGACAAAAATATTCGGACATCTAATGAGCTCTACTAACCGGCCGAGAAAACCTCTGTCTTTCACCGATTTGAGCTCCTGTTTCATCTGCTGCTACAGCAACAGGAGACAGCTTTTCTTTCACCTGGTCTAGCCTCACTTGCACCTCGTTGCCATCGTATCTACAGCACAGCTGATCTCCCATTAGATGCCCACAGTAACCAGCCGCGTGTACTTTTATTCTCCTCCTTGTGTGGACCTGGCATAGGCAGTCTGTGGGTTCAGGTAGAGAAACACGCTGCAAAATAAGGCAGCCTGCTCGCTTTGGGGCTTCAGCTCCAGACGGGCAGGCCTAATGACATCTGTGCTTCAAGTTAATGCTAGTTAAAACTGCCTGTAAATGTTAGCCAGCTGTGCTTCTGGAGCTCACCAAGCGTGCTCCTCAGTCTGTCCTGCAGTGTTTCATCTGCGTCTATGTTAGCTGGACATGATTAATGATATTGCTGGAAACATGCAAGGTTTTTTGGTTTTACATTTGCAAAATTTATTGAAGTTATGTGCAATACCCTCAGCCCCTAGGTAAAAGTCAATCCCTTTTTTGCGAGAAAACATGCACTTTCCCCCTGGTGGGCTGATTTCATGGATTTATTTCTGGTTTGTTTGACCTACTCTTGCATTTACGAAGAGACTTGTTTGGGAGTGGTCTGACATTTAATCTAATTAAACAGAGAAGATATTTCACTAGCAGACTGACAGTGTCATATCCAGTGTTAGTTAAAGTGTTTCGAAAAGGAAAAAATTCATAAAACTGAAAATTGTTAATCACCAATTCTCCACTTGTCCCTTTATTTTCAGAGTTATCCAACTTGACCTCAAAACAACAGGACCATGTAAAGCTGTTTTGTTACGTGCTATTAAACTTTCCTCATTCAAAGAAAACCGTGCCGACTCCCTACATGCTGACCTTTCTCCCAGTCAAGAGAAAAAATTCTGGATGCTGGTGTAACTGGTTGAGTGGGTCAGGGCTGCATTTTTAACAGATGTCCAGTCGCACCTCTTGGCCTGATGGAAGAAACTATAAAAGTAAAGAGCATAATCAAGCAAACCCGTCATGCATCTGCTTGCTTGTCGTGATCTGACATACTCCTCTGACTGTTTATTATAACCCTGCGTTGCGTCATGACTTATGAGGGAAGACCACAGCTATCTTTGTTATGATATGTTTTTCACTAAGGCTGTCTGCGGTATTTTGAGCCTGAGTAAGTGCACCTTTACTGCTCATTAGATTAAAGAGGAATTAGGCTCTGTTGTGGATTTAGGGCAGAGGAAAGCACTGGATTTGGACAGATTAAACTCCATATCGTGGGATAAAGGCGGCTCTGCTCAGAGGTTGTAATCTGACTCCATGCGTTAACTGTTGCTCTTGCTAATTCTCGTGAACAAATGAACATTGGGTCTTAATAAAGGAAAAGGAGGAAAACTTTTCACCTATCTTGGCATTATTTCTAAGCCTGTGAGTATAGTTTGGGGATTTGCAAGCTTTTGGGCTCAGACTGTTGAATCATTTGAACCATGACACGTTTGCAAGCGGCAGATTTGTAGCTCAGATGTTGATGGAAGCATTTTTATTGTTGCTTTGTACTATTGTGGCTGTCCGTAAGGTGCCTTATGAGCACCACATGTGCCACATTTTCCTCTTTTACTTTGGAGCAAACACAAAAGTTCCAGTCTTGATTGCCCAGACCCATAGTGGCCATCCGTGAACAATAGATCATAATGTTGTGCTATGGTATTCTGTGGCAATCAGCCTGTGTATAAACAAACTCAACATTTCCCATTTCATGGCCAGCAGACACCAACACATCATGAAATTGTGAGCTACAGCGGGCAACAAAAGCTATTTGGAACAGAGGCAGGAGTTTGTCATTAGATAGCTGTCTGGAGTTGGTCGCACAGCAGTCACAAATCAATCAATACAGTGTCTGCAACACATGTAGCGACATGTTGGGTACCCAGTGCGCTGAGAGTGGGAGGAGGAGAGACTAACCTAGTGAACTGGGAGCAGCAGGGCTGCTAGGTTATATTCTAGGCCAGTAGAGTAGTCATTTCACCTCCCATTCAGAGGGCTGGGCATAGACAGGGCGCAATGATGCTCGATTTTTGTGGATATAGATTCACAGGGTGGCCATGTCCTTTCAGTCATGCATGCATGCATGCACATCAACTGCAACGTGGGTCATGTTTAGTTAACTGAGTAAGCAGATTTTAGAACAGTTCAGAAAACATCTGTCATGTTGCCAAATGCTGTTTAGCAAAAATTGGGAGGAAATGCTTTGTCAGCAACTGGCTTAGCACACACTCAATTCAATTAAAGACTCAGTGGATGATTAGTTATTTCAGGAGCAGTTTGAGTGTGTGTGTGTGTGTGTGTCTGCATCATTTAACTTAAAGTCTCATTTTTATAGGTTTTGGCCAAATTGTGAGTCCATTTAAAAGGCTTGTATACTACTTTTCAATTTATCCAAAGGGACAAAAAAAGTGACCATCTTATACTCACTTCATAGACTCGATAACGCTAATGATAGCGATAATAGACAAAGAAAAATTAATAGCATTACATTTATTAAGACTTGCTATGCTGGGAAATGTGTGTAGGAGTGGGTGAATAAGAGTAGCTAAAAGGGAGGGGAAATATTATGATGGCAGCTTTTAGACTCACCTTTATTTTGGATTGGTTATTTCACCATACTGAGGATTTCTACTCTACAGACAGGTCATACATCCATACAAATAAAATTGATTGCCATAATATAATAATGCAAGTCACATGTTTTGTCACATGTTCTTTGTTTTGAGCAGCATCAGCTGGTTTTAGAGCTTTGCTGGTCTAAAGACTAAAGAGCATTTAGTCAGTTTTAAGAAATTAATTCTTTCGGAATCTCACTCGTTTCAGAGGTGTGAATTCGTGCGCCGTCAGTAATGTCTGTTGATGTGGTGTGGTAACAAAAGCTGTTCAGATGTCAATTTTCTGGCTGTATATTTGATATTGAAACAGGTTTTCAGAAAAGACAGCAGTGATTGTGGCAACGCTCCTGTGTTTCTTCGTCGTACCAAAACCAGCCAGTCAGTTTATTCCTGCTTGCCACACAAATAAGATGCTTGCTTTGGTTTGCACGTTTGCACTGGCTAGCTTTAGCTGTTGTAACGTAGTCGGAGGATATGGCAGATGAAGTTGAGGGATTTCCACACAGTACGTTTATTTTAACACTGGCATGGATGTGTAAGTCCATGGCTCATGGCACTCTATAACCCAGTGGGAAAATAATATATTTGTGACTTGTAGCCTAATATATTATTAGGCTACAATACAATATATTATACAAGCTATAATATATTATAGCTGTGTAGCTACAACTTGATTGGCCGACTTTGAAACAGGAAAAGCTGAAAATTCCACAACTTTTGATCAAGGCAACGCTATGCAAGAAAAACCCGGTATTTAGTTCACCATTGGTGGGCGTCATCCTATTCAAAGTCTATGGAGACCGATACCACCTTATTTCTCTACCTGAAACAGAACTACTTATTAATGATTCATTCCCTCAGAATATATGAATTCTCTCATAAATGTTTTTTTTTTTTAAATGTAGAACCAGTCCAAATGTGAACACATTTTCACCTCAGTTTTGCCGCTACACCACCATAAACAGGAGGTACCTTGAGGTGAGGACATTTCTTGCTCTCTAAGACTTAACTTTGTGTATTGAGACAAGCCTCTGCATACTGCTGGGGGACAGATGCAAACAGAGACACACTTCTGTCCTGTCAGGTGGTTGTTTGTATTTAAATATGGGCAAAATGAGTAAGGCCATTTGTGGGTTGGCTGTAAATGGAAAACTTGTATGCAGCAAAGTCACCACACTGGAGATGTCATCAGCTCAATGCATGCATATGGAGGGAATGACACTGGAAGGGTGAGTAGTAATTGTTTAAATGCATGAATTCCAACTCACAGATAGAGACTGATGTAAAAATGGCATCTTTCTGTGAATAACTGATGCAATTCTGACTTTTTTTTTGGAACATGTGGTTCTTTTGGTACATGTGGACAATAAACAACTTGTGTTTTACATTTTGACTTAAAGGCCAAAGCCAATTTTTTTTTTTTTTTAGCTATGAGGAAGTGTGTTTTTAGTAAACTTAGGAAAGGGCATGTGGAACAAGTTTACAGAACAACTCCCAAAAAGTAAATGTGCTTCCAAAACCACTGCACCCACTGGAACGAATCCTGGACATGAGAGCCAGTGAGGCCTAATTTTCTCATTTCATCCAATGTGGTTCAATCATTACTGAAAACTTTTTTTTTTTTTTTTCCCCCTAATGTGTTTGATAAAGCCAATTGGCGGCCATAACAAGATTTCTCAGAGAAGTCACAGTTGTCGTCAGGGCACTGCTCTGTACTCCGCTGCAGGTTTGTTTTGGCGGGAGTTTGGTTTGGCAGATCAGTGAAGCATAGACAGTAGGAGCAGCAAATCTGGCATCAACGCTGTGCATTCAGACATGTTGCACCAAGTGGTTTCTGGCCAACGATTGGCTTTAGTCCTTAAAGTGCACTTAGAAATTTTCCAGGCCAGGATTGATGGTTTCTCACTGAGTAATGTGAGTCTTGTGTACTAGCTTTAGTGAACGTGATTGACATTAATGACCAGTATCATTATTCATTTTTTCTCTTTCTTTTTTAACACCTAAAGCAACACATAACATTAGATTCTACAAATATTTAATTGTCCTACACAATTCTGTCTTTGCGCTTACTGACTGCAGACTTTTAATACATCTGAACTTTCAAAAAAAAAAGCTCTTACCTTTCAGTTTGTGTTGTTAGACAACATAATTAGTCTGAAGTAACTGTTATTATTATTATTATTATTATTATTGTTTTTATTTTTTTACATTTTACCTGAAACATTAACATTTGTAGTCGTTATCTGATGGGGCTGGATGCTAGATGCAAATGTCCAGAATATTTGCTGCTGACATCTCATGGCGATCGCCCCGCTAGCTGCCTTTTAATTATTCTCGAAAATAATCTGCTGATATGATTCGTTACTACAACAGTGGATCCTCTGGAGCATTTTACTGGATCACATCATAAATCATAGTAGTTGCTGCTTCATACTCATGCGTCACTATGGTGAGGTGGGACATCTCATTCGCCATTTTTCGGTGCATTGCAAACATAAACATGTTATGGTTTGCCTCATATCCTGCCTTCTTTGTGCTCATGTATTTTCAGGATTTTCAGCTGTAGGGATGCAAATTTAGAAGACAGACCTCTAGTGAGAAGTGCATATATGAACGTCAACTGCAGAGAAAGTCTGGCCCTAATTTTCTTTAAAAAAAAAAAATCTCCAGTAACATTTGAAAATGTAAAAGTTAAGAGCAAGTCTGCAGTTCTCAGACACAAAGGGAGAGTGGGGGTGGGGTAATAGAGTAGAGCTTTACAGAAGAAGCAGGTCATCTAATGCAACTCAAAATGTTGTAGGCTTATTTTTATCTAATTAATATGTATTTGTTACACGTCTTTACGTTTTATATTTATGTTTAATAATACATGCCAATTCATTTAATATCATACTTTGTATACTTCCTGTGTAGAAAACAACTTTAGCTGTCATCTTAATTTCAGCTGCTGGAAAAGAGTTATTTTTAATTAACAAACCAATCAATGCTTTTCTTGAAATGTTATTGATGAGTATCATTAATCCCAGAGATGAGAACAAAATAATTTTTAATTCAAATTCTCAGGGATTTTGACACACAACGCGTACATTTATTTTCACACTGCTCTGAAGGGCTATTCTTAGGTTCCAGATGGAGTCTTTTATTAGTAAGTTTTTTTTTTTGGTTTATTTTTTTTTCTGAAGTGGAGATAGCCTGAATAACAGATGGGTAAATAAGTCAGTTATATGCCATGAGGTTTTCCTCTGTTCATTCAGGGCTGATCCCGGTGTGTGAAGTATTCTGGGATTCTTTTCTTTCATGTGTCATCAGCTCAGTCCCCAAAACACCCCGTGTGCGGACGAAAGAGAAACTCCAGCTAAACAAATACAGCTGGAGGTGAGCTGAGGCCTCAAGGTTTATTTGCACACTTTCACATGTGTTAATTATAGACCACCTGGCTGAAAATGTACCCTCTTCTTTCATGCAGAGGCAAATTAGGTATCTGCTTATCTTAGGTTACTGTTTGGAAAAATAAAAATAACATCTTTCATCAGATTTCAACATATGCTCCATAATTGAACTGAGAGGAAGTCCTCTTGTGAGACTGGCATTTCTGATTACACATGGCAGTACTTCCTGACGTTTTCACTCATGGATGTATTATTATCTATAAATGGCTTGGACCAGTCTATGAAAAGCAAGACTACACAGAGTTGTGACTGTGTTGCTGATGCTTTGATGATAATGTTGAAGGTTGGCCAATTCTAGAGGTTGCATGTATTTGTTCTCTTGGCCTGTATTGTCCATTTAATTAGCCCCCTAGTGTATACAGGAATGTATACAGGAATTTCACTTGGGAATATTCTCTTTGTTATTGCAAAACTGATATATCTAGCTCGGTAAATTGAATTTGAACCAGGGCTTTTCACCATAGACTATAGCCTGCTGGGAATTCTGGACAGTGGCCTGCACAGTTGCCACGTTGAGTCATGAACAATTCTCGTGAAAACTGATCAACTGATCCTTTCGATATGAACTCACAGTGTGTCTCTGTTAGCAAGATTGGAGAGGGGTTTGTGTCCCATGGCTCCAATTGATTTTGTGTTTGTCCAAAGACCACCAGAAAGCCATACATTACAATGGCCAATCGTTCGCCCGCTATATGGACCACTAAACGTAAAGCAAGGGCCCAAGGGCTTGGAAAGTGGGTCTGCTATCTATGCACAGTTTTGTTTTTTGTTTTGCAAAAGTTAATGTCTCAATTGGAGCATTCACATATTTTTGTGGTGATGACACATTGTAGCAAAGTCTGTTGTTATCTGTACCAAAGAGGAGAAAAAAGCTGAGGTGTGTTTCACTGCAGCTTGTTTGTTTGTTTGTTAGATTCCACAAAAACTGCCCAACAGAAGTTAATAAAGCTGGGCTGAGAGTTGGAGTATTGGCAACAGAAGAATTAATTAAATGGTAGGGTGGACCCAACAGCTGCGTTAGGCTCCAGCCGTCCCATAACCAGGAAAAACAATTTCCTTAAAACTCAAAGATGGGCCATTGGTCTTGGCAATAACCTGCACTCTCTGAGTTTTTATCAATCTTAGTGAAAACTGGGGGAGGAATGTTGATGCACCGGTCTTTGCAAACTCTGCAATGGGATGCACTGGTTTGTCTACTGGAATGATTGGTATGGGTCACCATGTTATTTTTATAAGCCAGATTCATGAGCATCAGGGCAGCGCGTACTCAAAACAAGTATGACAGAAGTCATCACAGGGATCCACATGCACATGTGAATGTGCAAAATTGGTCCAGTAAGTTAAGATGACAAAAGGCAAAAGGCTTGTTCTTTTGCTTAACTTTCAGTGAGATGTTACAGCTTAGTGTTGGTGCCTCTCTGTAAATGCTCCTGAGATTTTAACATCAGTAACAGTAAGTAAAAAGTTGTTAAAACAAAAAAGACATCTCTTTCCAAACACAGTAAAGATAAGTAATTTACACACAGGTGAACCAGATAAATGCAAACACAGTAGTAAGGGGAAGTTGTCATTTTATCCATAACTATGACCACTTTTACAAAAATCAGTATTTAATGCACAATTGCAATATATTTAGAGGAAAGCGGTATAAATGCAAACTTAAAAAAGAGTGCAAGGCAGCGCCCCTCCATGCAGTTTATTTGTGAAAAAAATCACTGCAAAGAACAAGTAACAATTTTAAGTTTCATTAAGTGGCAGAGTTGTCCAGACTGAGCAAATAGCAGGGATGTCAGTGCCCTTTGTCGCAAGTGTGCAAGAAATTTCTGCAAAATTAAAAACCAAAAAGAAGTACAGCTCCTATCTGTCATGCAAGTTCAAGTATGATACACTGCTCATCACTTTCAGTATGCTATTTGTACAAAAGGTTCTGTGCAGAAACTTGGAACCTCTGGGATTTGTTTGAATCAGACGAGACGTAGTTTTTGAGAGCTTTGTTAATATTCAGTACTTTATTGTAACGTGTTGAATTTTCCATCAAAGAGAAGTTGGAACAATGTGAAATTTGTAAATCTTTGTTCTTAAAACCAAAGAAAACACTTCAACTCTGCTTCTAGCACAAAGATTGGGTCCATGGTGGTTTTTATATATCATTTTCAGATTCCAGTCCGACACCCACTTCCATGCTCTTGCGAGCTGCCATGTTCTTGGCAGCTTCTGTGTTGCTTTTCTACCTTACACCTTTTTAACAGTGACCTGCCACCGCAGACACAAGGCAAGGTTGTTGAGTGACACGGCAGCGCGCTGGTGCACAGATGCTGCTGTGAACACTAGTTTGTCTTATGTCTGCATCCATGCCACTCCGTTTCAGGAACTCCCAGCGATACAATGTCTTTTGCAGCTTTTCTACTGAGGCCCGGCAGTTCCTTCAGTCAGCCTTTTTCTCTGTCTTGTAAAAATGCAAAGACATACTGCACGAAGCCCATTATTTTCTTTTCCACCGTTTCAGCTGTTTTCTGTATCAGTCATGTATTCCAGCTACACCCTGATAGCATATTTTATACTTCTGTCTTCATTAATTTGTGGCTCTAGCTCTGTTCTCCTGCTTTCAACCACAATCCCTCCTCAAGGCTGTTATGCGCCTTTCATTCAACATTTCATTCACCTCACTTGCTCAAGCCATGTTATAAGACCAAAACACCCATAATGCTTCAGGCCTCTCCCTGTATAGAAAGTAATCCGATCCCCCCGGGAGGAATGTAGCAAGCATTGGGGACTGCCAAATCGAGGTACAAATCAGCTGGTCGACCGACAGATAGCCTATCGCCAAGTGATTTTCAGCCAGCTCTTCAGCAGCTATTAGAAGAATGAAATCAGTTTAGGATTTATCTCCCACTGGTCCAAATTCATGGCTGTATTTAATCTAAAACACTTCTTGTCTGTTGTGACGTCAAACGATAGTTGTAAGCAGCATTTACCGTTTGTCGAGTACTGTCTGTTTTGTAGCCAGCAGTTAAAAGGGCAGGGACTTGTTTTCAGGCTGACAGATGGTGTATGTAGTACAGAGCTATGCTGTTCCACAGTACTGGGCTGCAGTGCTGCATGTGATGTCTTTATTAAGCTTGTTTGCTTTTGATGAAAGTAAATATAGTGTGTGTTTGACAGCGCCATAACCACCCAGGATATGGCTACCTTTATTCGTCGTTTTGAGAAGGACATTGTTATTTAAATTCTCAGTCCTGCTAAAATTGCATCTCCCTGCATGTAAACATAGCAGCTATTCTGCAGATGAGCGGCAGGGGAGCTCCTCTGGGCTGCACAGTCAGCAGGGTTGTCTTTGGAAAAAAGGAATTTTTTTTTTTAAAAGATTTGCATGATCAGCTAGTGAAGTGCAATAAAAGAGAGTCAAGACTCCTCTCAGGCCGTCGAGCTGTCAAGTGAACTGAACTTTCTCATTGACCTGTCCTCAACAACATGTGATCCGTGTAGCAGGCGTGTTTACTCAAAGAAATCAAGACATGCCTTCAGCAGGTAACTGCTGCTTAATCCAGTCCAACATTGCCCAAGTTCCTATAAAGGCCCGAGCCCTCAGTTGTGCTTTCGTATTTGATTGAATGTTGAATCCAGACAAGGTTTTCGAATGCGATGCTTTAACTGCCTTTAATCTCATGACTGCTAGTAAAGCCTGGACAGATGGTGTATTCAGCATAATACTCCACTAGAGAAATTTTGAGAGTGCTTTCACTGCAATACGCAGGTCAGGCTGGCAGCAGAGACAGATGATTTACTTAACAGTCACTTCTAGGCCAGAAAGGTTGCATAATAACTGCTTCTTCAGGGGCTCCCTTGGTTTCTCCTGGTGTATTGAGCTCTTCTGGAGGGTTGGCGAGACGAGATGTATGTGTGTAGTTGGTGTGGAGTAATATTCCTTGCTGACTCAGAATTCCTTTGGTCTGTGGAGAAGTAATTCCTTTGTTGGGTGCCCAACCTCCAGTCCCTGCTCTGTGCTGTTTTTTTTCTTTTCATTCTTGGCAGTCAGGTACCCCTGCTGGCAGGAGAACCTACTACACCCCCACACTTGTGGCCCAGAAACAGTGATATGCTTTTGAGATGGACGTGGGTAAGGAGGGGAAAGGAAGAGAACTCTTAGGGGCCTTGTTGTCTTGGCAAGAGGTGGGAGGAGGTGGCTGGCTGCGCCATCCTATTGCCTCACCACCTGTCCTCTGAAAAGCTTGGTCAGTCTGCCAGAAATGAAAACTCAGCCATGGAACCCTTGAGGCCTCCGAATCAAGTGTTACAGTATTAGACATGGCTCATTATTCTTTAAAATTTAAGCCGTATTCATGCATTAATTCAGTTAGAAAATGAGGACTATTTTCACAGTTTTTGACCCAACCTTGTTCTTCATTCACTGTTTGCAGGGATGCCATTTAATATGTGTGATGGAGCTATTTTAGTGTGCTTGTGAGGGTTAGCCCAAGACCACAGATCATAATGACAGTTGGCATTGCTGTTTTAATTTTCAAGTCAAGCAGGTTACCTTGCATAGAAGAGTCGGGAAAGTTGTTAATTAATAATGTTGAGTGTTATTAATTAAAGCTGACTGAGCGTTACTTGTCGGTGCTAGGGGCATTTACTGCGAAGCCGGTCCAAAATATCCAGGGTCCAATAAGGTGATCTGGCTTAACTAACTCTAACAATTGTTATCAGCTTAGCGGTAAGCTTTGTGACTCTGGGTATGTGCACACTCCTGCTAATCATGGATCTGCAGCCGCAAAAAATGAGTATAATCCTAAACGAATATGAGATTTTAATATTTATAACATCCTGTGAGCAGCACAGCTGCTGCAGTCAGGGTGAATGTGTAAATTGATAAACAGATCGATATCAGTGCTGCATCATTAAAGTAGAGGTGATCTGCTGATTCATATGTGTATTTTGTTTTTTCCAGTGAATGTGCTGCTCGTGTTATCCTTCTCTAAAGGAGAACGTTCAGTCTGAAGACTGTTACAACCGTCAGATGTTACACTGTTTGGTTCTAGGCTCTCTGCAGTAAATAAAGAGGAAACATAAAAGCAATACTGACCTTTAGTTTGTTGTAAATCTCAAAGTTCATTTTATGGTTTTAAAATGGTGAATAGACCTTTTTCTAATTACATTACATTACATTTAGTAGACGCTTTTATCCAAAAGGACTTACTTCAGAGGAATACGATAAAGCCATAAATGACATCCTAATTTGTGTTTAAAATATTTCATATGTAGGGATATCAGTATGAATGTAGATGTTATTTTTGAGTTTGGTGTGTGTGACAAGTTACAGACTCACTCACACGATGGATGAGAAAACAAAAAGGAAATCTTTTAAAGTTCAGTGATTCAATTAAGACAGAAAATAGACATTACGTCCAAATCCTTAAAGGTCAACAGGAACAAGCCTCGGTGTAATCGGCTCTGTTGAACTACGGAAGCAAAACTCTGTTGAGAAGCATTAAATAAAGATGATCCGCAGTGGAAATCAAATTCATTCAGAGACAGAAGTAAGAAGATATTTCCTTTTTTTTTTTTTTGTTATTTTCTTGGAGAACTGATTGATCGGCGGTGATGCTTTCACATCCAGTACATCTAAACTCAACCTGCCCTGGATTCATTAGGCTTCCAGCTTTGCCATGTTGATGCACCCCAATAAGAAGCGAACCTCCTGTGTGATACTGAAAGTTACCCCGCAAAGCCACTAATCCAGCTTTGTACTGCAGGCTGCAAATGTGATTTACTCCATTTATCAAGTGTGGTTGCAAATGCAGACTAGCCTCAACCCCTGTGTATGTGTCTTAAAAAAAAAAAAAGCTTTCTAGAAATGCCAAAATTGTGGCTGCCAGTTAGCCCTCCTTGGGAGGTGCGATCACGCCTGTTGAGGCATATTATCTCAGAGGCAAGCTGTGAATGACTGCAGAAAACACTGAAGTCAGTTGGAGTTCCTGGCACGTAACAGCATTTTTCTATTCATTTACATTCTGCATTGTGTCACATTAAATAATATTATACTCAGACTGAGTGTTAACAGTCCATATTTGTTATCAGGGATTTGAGAGGTTTTATTGCAACCTCACCTCATCTCCTGCAAGTGTGAAACAAAGCTGATGCTCTAAAGCAGTCAGCAAGATTTGGACAATTGAAGCATTTTCTTTAAATATCTGCAATCTACTTTCAATGTTTCCTCCAGGGGATTACACGTTGTGTTTGGTTTGAAATATTTAAAAGAGGCTGGAAAGGCAGTTTTTATCTCAGCCCTTGACAGTTTTCTGCAGCAAGCAGTGGAACACAAAAAACATTCAGTGACAGCATTAAAAAATGAAACTAGATGCAAAATATAACTTGGCTTAGATAGATAGATACAGCAGACAGATACTTTATTGATCCCCCAGAGTGGAAATTCAACATTACATTAGATGATCAGGGAATATTTGAAAGCACGTGTTCCTGCAAAGCTCTACACCCAAAATTGCGTGAGGATACTGAGTTATAGTCTGACATATTATCATTATAGCATTGAGTTTCACATACTTCGCAAAGCTTTTGAAGTCAGACTTTAGATTTTGTGACGACAACTCCAACCTCCAGCTGAACTGCACATGGCGGATCTGTGACATGTCCAGCCACTCATCTGCATGTCATTGAACACTCACGAAACTAGCCGCCAACAAGAACGCTCTGTGAAGTGGCTGCCGGTGCCCCAGCAGAGCCGTCCGGGGTTAGTGGGGACATATGTTCTCGATAGACCTGTGTCGTCAGTCCTTCCCATTACAAGCGCCAGTTGACAGCATGATAGAGAGCGGCGAAGGACTCGCACAAAGGTGGTTCTGTCAATACCGGGCTAGATATTATCCAGTACAGAATCCAAACATCCCTGCCTCAGATGTCTGACCTTTAACTTTACCATCTAAGGAAAATAGATACATCTTTAGTTATCTTTGAAAAACTGTGGACGAATGACATCTACTTTTTTAAGTATTACTTCATCCTATCCTTGAATGACACTTTAAATATTTTAAAAATGGTCCATCTTTCCTTTTTTAAGACACACCTGGAGAACAACCCTTTTTTATTTTATATTTGTAGATGCAATAGTTAATTAAATTTACTGATTACCCGCCTTGACATACTTAGAGGTACAAGAACTAACACCAACAAGAGATAATTAATTAGGTGTTTAATGTTTCATAGTTTCTCTTTAATGTTTTGCATTTGAAACCAGTACAAATACTTAAAAGCCAACAGCCACCCATCATGCATGTGCATTTTATTTTCTCTTTTCTGCTTCAGTAGCGATGCTCAAGTGCAAGCCTGCTGCAGTGGATTTGTCCAATTGTGCCTTTCTTCCTATCTCATTTATTTATTTATTTTCTGTGCTGTTTTCCATTAAAACTGTAATTCCATGCTGGTTTTGATGCCATTTCACCTGGAGGATTCCTACTGGTAATTCTGGCACTTCTGTACATTTTCTTTTTAAACGATGAATGTTTTCATGACAACAAAAAGTTGTTTACATGTAGAGGGAGAAGATAAGCTTTCCAAAGACCAGCGGATGACTAGAAAGATACCTGAAATGCAGACGAGTCAAGAAGTCAAGGATGTTGAGCACAAGAAAAATGGAGAGCAAACATAGAGGATCAAACGATTTTCTTTCCCCTTCAGTCATCATGTTGATTATATTTAAGTTGGAATGTTTTCTGTCTAAAATGTCTGGAGACGACTTTGTGGGGAATTGGAGCTTTATAAGGAATTGAATTGAACTGAATTGAATTAAATTGAGAGGTGGGATGGATGAGCTTGTAATGCTCATAGGAAACAGGAGTATTATGTTTTTTCCAAGATGTGAGCAAAGGAGATATTCTGGACTCTAGTATCCCTCTACATGGTCTTTCGACAGTACAGGTGGACTAAACACTTCAACACGCCTGTGATGCTTGTTAACAATACATGGTGTAATCCCAGACATGTGACTGTGAAAGATCATTGCTGCGTCTGAGATGTTGCACTGTTGGTGCAAGTTTCCATCCATGCTGTCTAGTGAGCAGGTTCACCATTGTTCACCTGCCGATGCTGCGTGTGACATCATCACTACAGTTGTTCTCCGGGCAACACAACACTCAACATTTTTTTTCTTTTATATCATTATTTACAGTCCTCTGCAACAGTGTCATTTCCCTTTGGGGACTAATAAAGTATTATTCAGTTCAGTTCAATTCATATGCATTAGGTAGTGTCATTATGAAATTGAAGTTGACGTATCCAAAGTGTTAATTTTATGAGCCAGTCAATCAGCTCTTGTAAAATGGAAAAGAATATGGAAATGTGACATTTCTCACTGTCTCGCCCAGCTGTTTTCACATTGTTCAAAGAAAATTACTGTGCGTATTATGTAACAATGTCAATATCACCACAAATATTTGTGAATATACAAAATTTGTAATCATTGTCACATGCCTGCATGTATGTTAGTATTGACTGATTCTCCAGGCAAAAACTCGACAACAATAACAAAGAATGGGCTAAATAAAGCATTGAAGAGATTAAGTTTTTACTACTCTGAATACTGATGGTGTTTTCTCATTGTCCAAATGCAAAGATACTAAATGTAGGAACAACAAACTGGTCACAAAGTACAGCTCCACATGAAGTCAAGATTACCTTGCTTGTACTGCAAGTACCTTAAAGACAAATTAAGCCATTAGATCCATGTGTCTACATTTGTTTCATGTCATTATAGCAATCCTTTAGGAAAATGTGTGGGAATTGTACACGTTATGATGGCTCATAACTGACTTGCATACAGCTGATCAGACATCCGTATCACCCAGATCCATTCAGCCTCCCCCTTTGTTCTGTCTTTGCTATGCTCCAAAGCTGATTACAGCGACTTCTCTTATGAAAGATAATCCTGTGTCACGGTATTGTAGAAGAGGAGGGGTGGTTGAGGGGGCTCAATTTGGCAAAGCTAGCAGGGAATGTCTTCTTCAAGGCCTGTCAGAGCATTTTTTTTCTTTTAAGGGAATACAGGGAACGGTAACAACTTAGCAAACCTAGAAATACATGAGGGGTTTGACATTGAGTTTTTTTTTTTCCCCTGTGCTGCTCAGTTCGCCCTCAACACATTACTGAAACCAATGTTCAAAGCTTTTAATGCTCTGTAATATTTTATTACACTTATGCCAAAAACTTTCAAAATTATGAGTTAAAAGCACAGAGTAGATTCCATGGGGTGCACCGTCTTTCATAACTTCTTTCACTCACATTCACCTAAGATTATTTGCTAGTGCTAATTCCAAGACCTGTAGCATAGCTTCCTCTTACTAAACTGTCAGTACACCTCACTGTGCAGAATTTAGGCAGATTTGGCTGAGTCACTAAAACCTGCGTATAAGATTTTCTGTACTGGCACAGAAACAAATCCATCCATCACATTTTCAAAGGTGAAAGAAGAAGCAAAGTAGAATTTCTCTGGGATTTTTTTTCTTTGGGACCTTCTGCATTCACAACATTATTAAGAAGAGGGAAAAATTATGCCACCAAACAAAAAGTAAAGCTTGAAATAAGCTTAAAAGGTTGCCGTCATAACTGCCCATTTTGCCTTAGAGAAGAAGTGATAGCTCTTTTAGTGTCAGTATTTAATACAGCTTTCCAGAAACTGAGCTGATTTGACAGTCTGTTATCAGGGCATGGCATATAATTTGCTGTGGACAAAAAGTGGTGTAAGAATTGGATATCTGCTGGGATAACGCATCACTTAACAGTGAGTCAGGGAGAGGAGAGGATTTAATAGATCCGCAGATGCTCTTTTTTTCATCTAATTCAATGCAACTTTATGTCACTGATTGATCTTTTGCTCTTCCTGACTCCTGCTCTCCACCCAGACCAGCTCCAAATAACTGCAGTCATTTGCCTGCTGTGATCCAAGTCCCTGGCGGCCTCTCACTGTACCATTGATCTGCTGCTGCACCAATGGTTCACCACATACCCAATAAAAAACAGCACACCGACATCCATCAGAAAACGCCTCTCCAAGCCTTACCACAGCATCCTCCGACTAACCTCTTCCATCCGCCCTAACAGACGTCTGCATTCATCTGTCCCTGCACCCACGTTAGTGTCCTACACTTCAGTCCTAACCTTACTAATTAAGAGACGTGGTCAAAGTGCAGCGCCCCTCAATCAACTCCTTCTGCAAACGCAATCTACATTTGTCTTTTAAAGTGTGCGGAGGCAAATGCAGGATTAACATTTGCTTGTCACTCACTCTGACACTGCTGGTGCCCAGGGCTCTAAAGCGCTGCAGTGGGCTCCTCTGTCAGAGCTCGGTGGTCTCTGTTAACCCTGACAGCCGTGACAGGATGGGTGTAGGTCTTGGGTGTATAGTTTGGCCTGTTGTGTGCACGGCCTGTCTTTCTTATTAATGTGCATCCCTTGTATTGCCGTTTATGGGAACCTCTGTGGAGGACAACTGTCACATGCAACAGTACATTTGTGGCTTTTGTATTCACCACATTATATGATCTTTAAAACAGATTATGTATGACTGCATGGCTGCTGAGCCTGGCAGCATTTGGTCAAATCCATGCAAAACGTAACATGCAGCTGGCAACTCATTTTTAAGCCAATGTTTTGATGGATAAAAGATTAAGACTGAGACTCCACAGCACAGTTTCCTTGGCAACCCCGTTACTCACTTTTATCTAATAGTTCTCCTGTTTGCTGATGTGGTGTAAAAGCTTATATCTGTGCAGCAGATGATGGCACTGGTCAACAGCTCTTCTAAGTACAGGAATATTCCACTCATGGCATTAAACTGATGTTATGGTCATTAGAGCTACAACTGACCACAAGCCGTAGCTTTAGGATAAAGTGGGCTCAAGAAAATGTGTATAATGTGATTTTTGTCAGTTAAAAGGTTCTAAACAACTTTAATACCTTGCCTAATCATACCTGTCTACATGAATTTTTAAAATGGCAAGAACTATTTTGGTAAATCACTGTATATTGCTGAACTTTAACTTTAGTTTTAGAACCACATGATGTTCAATGAATATAAAATTAATTTTAACTGAATTATAGATAACTGTATGGCTAGGAACTTCCTATTCAGAAACAGTGCTTTTTTGCTTTTCACAACATCTTACCTTTATGTTTCTTCTATTATCAATATTAATTATAGGGAAGAAAATCATTTATAAAATAACAGAATCATTAATTCAAGGGGATAATTGTCACTATGTGTGTAAAAAGGTTAGCTATATTAGCCTTGACACTTGCTAGACATTGTAGAATTACACATTTTAATGGAATGATATCTGTGTTTGATAGACATCCACATAAGTCTTTGTTGAAAGTCTGCTCAGTACCTCTTAGCATTTTTATTTCCTCCTTTTTTTCCTCCTTCTTTTGCCTCTCGGAAGATGAAAGTTGTTGGCTCCACTCTCCTTTCCCACCTTCCCCATCATTCCAGTAACAGCACATAGATATAATCAGCAGACTCTGAGCTTATTCTCTGCTAAGCGCTTCATTCAGGGCTGGCTTCTATGCCTCCTAATGCGTGGTAAAGAGGTTCATGCCGTTTCTATGTGAACCTTTCACCATTAGTCCAAAAGCCTTCAGGCTTTGTGAATCTCTGGTCTGTCCTCACTGGAAAGATCTGTCCTTTATGGTTTTCAAGTTGACTTCCATTGTGAAACATCTTCATATCATACAGGCACGTAGCCAGACATTGTTTGAGGCATAATGTTCCTAAGGGGGGGGCATGCTCCCCCAGAAGACTTTTTTTTTAATTAACCTGTTTTTAGGGGAGACTTCAAACTTTGAGATTAGCCCTTAACAAATTCAACATAGACAGCTCTGATTTGACTGGTCGTAGAGAAGCTCATAGGACCATTTTTCATTCAAGAAGTGGTGATACAAGATACAGATTCATCATATGGCATTTTTGTTTCATCTGTGATTAGAATAATAACTAATAGGATTAAAGGCTAATCTCAAATATGATTTTGCCTCTCCTATAGTATTACAGCAGCCCACCTCCGTAGTATTTCCCATAATACAAAATATTTACATATTCAGCTATGCTATTACCATATTCTAAGCTTTCTATATATCTCCCAAAACACTATAAGTTAGTTATTCTTTGTAAGGGGAGTTTGAATACAGTTCAAATCTGAACAACAGCAAGCTGGTTGCAACTACTTTTATCCCAACTTCTCTCAGTCAGCTGTGAAATCTCCAGCCTAAAACAGCATCCAGCGGTTCGCTGCTTAATGCTGAAACAGTCACTAGATGGTGGTGTCTTGAAATACTCTCCAAGATAGATCTTGACACCTGCTCTATCATTAATTGCAAAACAAATCTAACTTTGGGTATCAATCAAGCAATCTGATCTGTATATACTTTCCAGCAGCTGTTTTCTCTTTCGGATGTGCAAACTGCTTGTTGCATAATGGACTCAACAGTATGTAAAGAATCAAAATTCAAATTTAGATTCTTCTGACCATAGGACACTTTTCCACTTTGCCTCAATCCATTTAAAATGGAACTTTGTCCCAAAGAAAACATTGTTTCTTCTTTGCAGTTGAGGACTTTAACCTGCATTAGTGGAATTCACAGCAAACTGATTACAGTGACTTCCAGAAGAGCTCCTGAGCCCGTGCAGTGATTTCCACTGATTCCACCTCAGTAATCAAAGATCATGATTTTCAGCATTGTCTCTCTGCGCACAGAGATGTCTCCAGATTCTTAGAATCCTTTGATGATATTGTGTACAACAGATGGTGAATAAATCTCAGTTTTAAAATTTGTAAACACAATTTAGGCATATTGGTGAACCTCTGCCCAACTTTATTTTTGACAGGCTGCATCTCTAAGGTCTCACTCACACATACATGTCGCTAGCGCTGGTGAACGGGTTTGGGTTAGGTTTGTATCCAGTCATGTCACTGTTGCTAATTAACCTGATTAGTTGCAGGATGTTCCCTCAGGGATTTTATTTTTGCTACCGTTCAGCTTCTTGGCCTTTTTGGTGCACATAACCCAGCGTTTTTGAGATGTGCTTCCAATTAAAACTTCAATAAGGATAACTTCAAACTTCAAGCTAATCATTTTTAATCTCTTTCAGCATTTGATGTGGCTATTTTGTGGCATTGTAAATAAATTGTGAGTTAAAAAGATTTGGAAATCATTTCATTTTCTGTTTTTATTTACATATTACACATCATTCCAACTCTTGGATTTGAGGTTGTAGTTTATCTCTTGATTATACTTATAATTGTTAAAAACTATGTACAAACTGTGCTCTGCAAAAATAGAAATAGACAATAATAGGCATGTAATATATTCCTTTGATTCTGAGTTTTTTGATAATAAAAAATTAATAAATTATTATTAATTAGCCAGGAAAAAAAATTACCCAGAATGTAGGCATAACATAGCATTAAAATAATATCAACATAAATGTTATTTCAACCTGTATATTGATTGAAAACGATTGGATCTTTAAGTTGTAGATACAGGATCCAATTCTGACCTAATTCTGATTTATGTATTTCTGCAACTGTAAGTTACAGGAATTAAGATTCAATCTATTAACATCATGCTGTATTGATTGTGAGGTAGACCATATTGCAAATAATTCATGAACATGTGACGATAATGTGTGGGATGGTTCAGGTGCTGCAGCTCTTGGTTGTCATGAGAGATAGCCACATGATCTCAATCTTTTGCATTATGCATGTCAGGTAATCAGCTTCCCTATGGACCAAATGGTGTAATAATGAAGCAATTATACTGCATCTATATGACAACTGAAGTTTAGGAGCTTTCTGGTGTACAGTATGTCCTTTCTTTCCTGCCACCCACAGAAGCTCATGTATTCAGATAATCCTGTTCTCCTATCCCACTCTAATTCGGTACCGTTATGTAATTTAATTAACAAGCCAACTATCAGTGCACACTCCCAGTGCCCTATTCAACTCTTGGCGGCCGTCCTTTGTGCATACCATACACACAGTGGGTGACTCATATCTATAAAGTTTCTAAATAGTAAAAGCATGTGATTTATTTATTTGAAATACAATTCTACATTGTTATTTGCCACTTGATCTTGTTGTCTGATTCTGAAACATGCTCTCACATTTTTCTTTGTGTGGTGACTGTTGCAAACAAACACCACTGCATGGCTCTCCATTTGGGCTGCACTGCCTTACCTAGCAACTGGTATTTATGTACCATTTGATCAGATAGTGAGTTTCCACTTTATTCATTACTCAGAGATCTTGCTTGTGCTGCCAGCCACTTGCCTCGCCTCAGGACAAAGAGCATAGCACTGTCCTTTAAAGAGGCAAATGGATCAGGCAAATAGTCACTGCTGCTTTGTGCGACCAAGGAAGCAAAGTTGTAGATCGGTATCACACTTGAGATCGGACATTACGCTTCCTTTGCATAATAACATCTGCTCATGCAGTCAAATGACCTCATGCCACGTATGAAATGACGTCACACGTCTTTGTTTACTCACAGCTCCGTGTTTGCCATGCTGAGATTTCAACCAGTCATGCTGAGCCAGAGTGCAAGGGAAATCGCTGGTGTGGTGGCTTTTAGGGTGAAAGGTGGTGGAAGGTTTTGTGTGGGTAGTGACAACCAGGGTTTCAAACGTGCCCCTGGAAGGCCCCTACGGCATCGTGCAACGTCAAGAGCTTCTTTGAGGTCAGATTGGCGTCTGATGGGGAGAAGAGGCACAAAGTAGCATTTAGGTTTGTGGTACTAGAGATAGAAGTATTTTTCACAAGTTTATTGCTTTTGTTGCCATAATCTTCCTGTGTTATTGTAGTTTCACTCATTTGATGTTCAGTATTCTAATTCATGTGTATTTTACATTTACTAATTTATTTTGAAAGTATGAAATGGCTGTCCAAGTGAGCAAACTATTCCTTTACTAATTAACCTACAATTTTCAATTTAAGAAAGGAAAAAAACACCCCCAGAATGAGAGGGTTGGGACCAGAGTCCATATTGATTTGTTTTATCAAAGAAAGACGCTTTCAAGACTGATTTCCATTAATCAGACGGCAACTCAATATGTCAGAGTCTAAGGATGGGAGTTGAGAAGATTGTATCAATACGTATCGATGCCTCTGCTCATTGATCCAATTCCTTATCGATTTTCGTTCAAGTTTCAGCGAGAAAACAAGTACACCTACATAGGTTCTTTGCAGCAACAAAACTAAATTGCTTTACTGTTTCTATAAAAAAAAAGAACACTGCCAACAGGTCAATACTAGTTTACAGCAGCATCTCAACTTCAACTACTGTATAATCCAGCAACATACCACTTTGTGTCTCTGCGCAGCACTGAGCCGGTGCGTTGTTTCATATTAAAACAGATGCCTTTTATATCTTTTGTGCCACTGTTGATCCATGTTTATCCATTATCGTCAATAATGGAATTAAATTAAGTTTAGAGTTGTACGCTTTGGTTTTTTCATGATATTTGCACGCAGTTTTAAGGTGGTACCCTCACTTCTATCACCATCATAACATTTTGCAATGACAATCTGTCAAGGATGAGTCTGGCTGCACATACACAGTCACAGTAACAGACATGCTCATCAGCGTAGGCTTAACTTGATATGTTCGGAGAAATCAGACTGATCTATACCTCACTAGGTTGTGCAGGCAGCCATATACAGAGACTGTCGTTCTTGTGCAGTGGCCTTCCAGCCTGTGACTCTTTCCTGTGTTTTCTGTCCCACTTTCCTGTTTGCTAACTTTCAGTAAGGTGCTGCATTAAGTAAAGCTGCACTTGAAGCTTCTCTCTTGATAATTTATAAATATCTTAAGCTTTTCTTACCCCAATGTCATTATTGTGTAACAATACAGCATGCCTGTGTATGAATGGCACATTCATACACACATATGAAATGCATTCATACACACATACTGTATGAAACCACATACTATACTGAAAACCTCACACACATAATAAGTGAAATGCTCTTACACACACAGCTGGAAATCCTTTCATGTGTACATGAGCAGATTTCGCTAGCATGTATAAGAGGTTTTCAGTAGTATATGTGAGCATATTTCAGTTGTGTGTGTGTGAGTAAATAGATTTCCAGTTGTATGTATTAGAGCATCTCACATGTGTAAGATTTCACTTGTATGCGTGTGAGGTTTTCAGTATAGGGTGTGAGAGTTTGGTTTCATATGTGGGTATGAATGCTTTTCATGTGTGTGTAAATACTAATTCAGAATAATGTCCCTCATGGTACCTCATACTTGGGAGCTTGAATTTATTTTTTTTATGTCAAGAAACATGTTTTTTAAAATGAGAAAACTATAATTCTAGAAGATCTTCTAGAGCTTTGTGATATCTGATCTGCCAGACGGTGGTTTTGAGACACCAAAGAACATAACATGGCTAATGACGAGAACCACTGAACCAAAAATTGTCCATTACAATGAGATCTGTATTCAAATGCATGTCACCTGATGGTAGAAATGTAACCACAGTATCATTTTTTCCCCCCATTCACCATCCAAATCAGAAAGGAGAAGTTGCTCTTTGATCTTTCAATAAGTCTGTTTAGTTTTCAACAACAGCATCAGTTAAAACCAAGTTACTTCTAATATTGCTGGTGCCAGACCTTATAATATGTGAGAGGTCCATACCAGTCTGTGAAGAAAAACAACCGTCTCTCTCCAGTAAATTGATTCTAGCAATCCACTTTCCGAAATGCATTACATACTTTTAAGATTTCCAGAAAGCACAGCTCTTTGCATTGTGGGAATTTACTGAAGCCAGTATATAATTTAACTGATAACTTGGCTTTTCTTGTTCAGATCAGCCGGACGTCTGATTATTTGCATGCGCTTTGCACCTTTGGGTTTATTCTGCTCCTCTCTTTCAGAAAGAAAAATGGCTAATGGCCATTTTTCAAAATCTATATCATACTATATACCTATATACCGCAAGTATGTAATGGTTTTCCTCAAAATGTCATGTACGGTATGTACCATCAGGGCAAATACACGATTTGCAGGATGTCAATAGTACGTGTACTTCTGTAAAAGTTTCCAGGGTGCAGCTGACCAGTCTGTGTCACATACTGTATCCTGTAATGCACTGGGCCACTACAGCGAAAGCTGTGGTCACATGACCAGCTTCCACTTATACCGTATTATTATTAACAGCTTCTACGGTAGTATGCTGTGTACTGACAATATCCTGCACTGGTCCCAAAACGACATATTTTACAACTATGTTTCCTACCATGCAAGGGAAAGGTGCAACCAGCAACAATACATTTGCATCAAGCACATTTGCATTTAAAAATCTTTAATTTAGATAATATTTAAACATATTACAAAGTAAGACTGACAGTAATCTCAGCGGGCTACAAAGAGTCAGGCCATTAATCATGAATAAAAGCCGTCTGTTTCAGCTGTTTCTGACTCCAGACAACAAACATGTTCAGTATTTGCATGCATGAAAGAATAATCACATTTAAAAAGTATTCCCCCCTCTTTATCCCATTTTGTTGTCTCCATCCTCCAAGCTTAATTTCCAGTTTGCAGCTACTTCTATTTATTATAGGCATGCACAACTTTACTTACTGCCACCTGAGGTTAGTTGATTCAAAGTAAACTCATTTTTAATTCCTAAGTATGTCATCAATATCAAATTTTGTGTTGGGACTGGACAGAAATCCAGGAATTGCTCTATTGGCGATCCATGTTATATTAAAAGTCCATTTTCGGTGTCGCACTTTTCATTTATGGATGTATTTATTTATGTATTTCTAAGTTTTTCATCAGTAACACCAAACATGTGCTCTTTTAATGTTAGCTTTAGTGCAGACAACTTCCAGAAAGTTGGAAGGTCCAGGAAAGAAGATGATAGGAAATGTAGATGGCTGAACTGCCAGATCAGGCCAGGCTCCTGGTTGCACTTTATGTTCTTCGCTAAATGAAGCCATGGGTTTGTGAGCCCGACAACAGTCTGTCTCACTTTTCCTCAATTAAACGGATCTGTCCGGTAGCGTATGACAGCACACCTCCCGCTGTCTCATTCCTCAGAGAGCTTCTGTTAGCTCTGAACTACACAAATCGCAACATTTCAAGCTGCTCATTTTCCCACTGCTTCTCGGCAGTTTCAGATGCGCCGCACACTGTGGGGAAGATGTAAAAGAATTCACACCTGAATGTCTGCTCTGTGATATTCTTTCACGCTCACTGCACGAACAAAAGTGGCTAACAATCTAAGACTTGATGACTTCAAAACCTCACACTCGTTAAATCATTAAATGTTGCTATTAATCTGACCAATGCAGTACAGTATAAACTAAAATAAATCTTATTTATCATACCCTCTGGACATTTGGAGGTTTACTGGTTTATTAGGTCTTAAAGTTAATGTCTGATGGATGGCTTTAATTTGTTGCTGGGAAATTACAATGCTAATCTGAGACAAATTACTCCAGAAAGTTAAGTCAGACTTTTTTTTTGTTCCATCTTCCCTGACCCTCTCATTCTCTCATCATTTCTCTCTCATGTTAAACTAAAGGCTGCAGTGCAGTTTCCCAGTTGCATAATAAAAAGGAACAGTGAAATGGTAAAATTAATGGAGGCAAGAGCAACCAGCTAATAGAGACCATTTCTGAGTCTCACTGAAGTTTTAAGCAGATCACTGCCGATCAGTTTACGATCTCAAGTATGAGGCGCTGTATGAAAGCATGGATAGACACAGTCTTGTTACTGCTTACAATGGTGGGTTTGGAAGCAGAGAGATTTGCTTCCAAACCAACCATTAATTCTGTTTATCTTTGACTGTATTTGAATATCAAATAACTTTGTGTACTTTTCTTTGTTCCATTAAATGAAAACAACAGACATCCTTGTTGATCTTTTTCCTTAGCGCCAGCCTTGTAATTTTATTTTTTTGTCATGGGATTATCACCTTTTTCTAAAGTACACAAACCTTAACATTACAATGTGCCTTGTTTTGGCAGAAGTGGCTGTTACTCTTGTTAATAAGAGGGCTGTTAGAAATTCCACAAGAGGAAAGTTCACAGTGTTTCCATTGTCACGACTCTTGGAAAGAGAGAAGTGATGTGTTGAGAGGTTGCCAGCATGCCAACAACCACAGCACGTTCACGTGGGCATTTCATATGTTATGTCTATATTGCAAATGTTATTCCTTAATAATTGAATTGGATTGCAGTCAGTTCTGTGCGTTCTGTACCGATGGAAACAGCTGTGAATGGGAGGAGTACCAGAACCACTTAATGAGAGAGAACAGTTATGACTGGCTGAGCTAGTATCTACGAGCATGTTCCTGCATATTTATGAAGGATATTAAATCATCCGTCTTATATATAATTTTTTTTTAATTATTAATGCTCAGAAATTAAGTCGAAAACAAAGCAACATAAAATCTATTGAGTAACTACACACATACTTCACACATTTACAATAATAATCATCATAAGCAGTACTACTGAAGGGTTGGGTTGAAGTCATTGTAGTGTTAGATATGTTTTGCTAGACATCAAGTTTGACTTCAGGTTGGGTACTTCAAGCCAAAGTACAAATGCCCCCTAAATATTTTTTTTACTAGATACAAACAACAGTGTAGTTCAGTTTCATCTGAAATATCTGTGGTTATTGCTTCCATATACCTGGAGTTGCATGACGACAGATTATGTACTTCTTTCTTTCTGTTTTTTTCCCTCTCATGACAAATACATATTTAATTTATAAGCGGTTTTCTGCGATGACAGCTTACCTAAATGTGGTGATAATTAGTGAACAGTGTTTTGAACATTACAGTGGTTCAGACTGACAGACTTAATTCAAAAACTGGAAAGTTATGCTAGATTGCTTTTTGAGTTTGCCTGTCATTGTGGGAACGCTTAATTAGCTTTTAGTGTTGGCTAAGAATAAAACTCTGTATACTTTACCTTTCCTCCGTTTGACAGCTGTACTTGGTTGAACTGTGTTTATTCAGAAATCCAGCTAAACTCACTAAAAAACGTCTTCATATGCTCATGAACACCTACAAACGTTGTGTTCGGTCATTCTCTTGCTGAGGTTCAAGCCTCAGTTTACACAGTTCATTAGAGTTTGTTCTAATATTAGAAATCTATATATAACCTATGACATCAGAATTTGTTTGAAAGTCATCTCTGCTCCAACCGACTCAAGGACAGCTTTCAGTCTAATTTCCATTTCCTTTGTCACAAAAATACAGATTGACTCATAACAGTTGAAAAACATCATTAATTAATCAACTTAACAGTGTTTATTAGCAAAGTGCCCTTATGATGCTCAAACTGGAGACTGACTATGCATCACAAAGAATGAAAATTATGTTATAGGTTCATGAGGTTAAAGATTTTGCAAGAGATTCTGGACCTACAGCTGCAATGTGCTGTTTCTCTGCTCTGATCAACTGCCTTAGTTAACACCAAAAAGAACTTCTTTGGCTGTTTTTAAAAGACATTCCATGTAGCAATACCACTTCTGACCACATGGTGGCAGATCTTCATCTGTCAGCTTCTGGCGCAAGACAATAATGTGCAAAAAGTGCTTTTACGAGATTTGCTGGACAGTTGGCATTTATTTTATATGCACTTTTGTTAACACAGTAGATCTATGTGCCCCCATGTGGACAGAAGTGGTATTGCTGCTTTAAAGGCAAATCAGACAGAAATTGTCATGAAGAAATTATATGCAAACAAGTATTTCCCTTCATCTCTGAACAAGCCTGATAGCAGTTTTTAATCATTCCTCTGTGTTATATTTGTTACATAATCATGTTGCGGATTCCCAACCCAGCTGTCACATTTTCTGCAAAGCCCCTGACTGAAAAAGCCCCTACAGCTTCATAACAGCTCACATGCGTCTTCACATTGAACATCTTCAGCATCTCAGGAGGCCAGTGTGGTGTGCTTGTTTGCCACTGTGGAGTCTAAAGCCCCAAGGCCCTGGCCCCGGGCTAGAGTTGCGCAGCAGGTGCTCTGGGGAGGCCAGCCTGTGGCCTTGGGTAATTCTATCTCAGATGGGGATCTCTGGATGCCTCAAATAACAGAATGGAGTCAGCAGTCTTGTATTGTTTAAGAAGATTTATTTAGGCCTGTTGAATTATTACGTGGCTTGAAAAAGGTTTTTAATGGTCCACTGTGATCGTTTAAGTTTCAAGTATTCTTAGTTGTGCATTATAAATCAGAAAAGGTGCAGGAAAATGTGGTTTTGCATGTAAAAAAACCCCGCCTCTTGCATCATGGTGATTTAGATTGGCGTAAAGAGTAACATTCAGGGAACAAAGTCCTATGTCCATTTGAAATCTATGATTTCAACTTGCATTTTTGGAAGCTTTAACTTTAACTACTGTCGCTGTCTCCAGGCACACTGTGGCACAGATTAAAAGCTGCTCTGATTACCACTGATAGCACATTCGAAAGAAGTGGATATCAACATCTGCACACACACAGAATATTAAATCTCTTTGTGATTGTAAATAAAGCCTGCAGTTAAGACATAAATAATGAAATGTTTTATTTTCAAACCAATGTTTATACCTCCTTGATATAAACAGCTAATGTCATTAACATGATTTCCATTTTAAAGATATGCGATATTAGGGTTTTCTTATTTTGGTTCAACAGATTTCCGCTCCATTCTCCTTGTTCTATTTCCACCAAAAGTAAAACAAGAAAAGAGGCAGCTCTTTTCTCTGCAGTCATTAGATTGGAGAGTACTCAGCTTTAAATTGATGCATATTCCCAGCCCAGCTGTCACATGTAAACAACATTCAGAGTACTGAATGCATCACTAGTCTGAAAAGGACTGGAGTATACCGAATGGCTCTGAAAAGCTTCGCTTAAAGCCACACATTACTGTCAGTCTTTTCATGTGATTAGGTGAATTTCCACAACAGCTTCAATCCTCTGAGGGATAAATGCATGCCAACCTCTTCCTAATATGCCTAATTTTGAGATTTATTCTCTAAAATGACAGAGCAAATTTGAATTGAGTATATCTCTGCAACTATATTCTGCATTTGAATGTGTTTGGTATTGAAACTAAGATTCCACAGATGAGATTACATTACAAGTATCAAATTAAGCCCATTCTATAGTACCTCATCATTTATTGTACTCAGACTAACTTTCCTATACCTGTGGCACTGATGTTTTTCAGGTATCAAACTATAAAACATTGTTTTATTGGATGAATATGTAACTAAATATATTGATTCCTCTTAAATATAATTCTCTTGGGTTTCTCTTCGGTATGTTCTCCTATGTGGAACAAGCACTGAGCTGAGAGTGTTTGCACAAGGCCGTATCTCAGGAACGACCACGTGGATGATAGAAACCTCTATGGAGTCTTCACAGCCAATAGAATTGATGGGCAGTTTACAAATCTGTGTCACTTCAGGCAGTATCCAGTGAGAAGAAAGAAAAGTTTGTATATTTTCACCAAGATGTTGACTCAGCTTGGTAAGCCTTCCTCTGAAGGGCAAATATGATTTAGATTAAACATTACATTGCATTTAGCAGATGCTTTTATCCAAAGTGAGTTACAGCAGAGGGAATACACTCAAGTCACAGTAGCATAGTAAAATTTCAGCGTAAGCGCAGTTAAGTCATTATTCAGGTGAGTGCATCATACGAGTCAGTGCGGCTAGGGCACGATTCAAGTGCGGGTTACTTGGGATTATTTGAATCGAGTGGAGTTTTCACTGGAATATAATTTTAGGATGATGGAACACCAAAGATGAGACTAAATTCAGAGTTAGGGTGTAAAAAGCTGGTGCTGGCTTTTTTATCTTTTATTTTTTTTGTGTGAGTGTGTGTGTGTGGGGGGGGATTTGACTGCTCACAGGCTACAATCTGCAGTTTGATAAGAGGCTAGTGTTTGTATCATGCCATCATTAAAAATGGCTCGACTGAAAAACACACAAATCAGGGCATGTTTAAATGCAGATGGTTACAAATTAAATCCCACTGATACACTTTATTCGGACTTTGTCCTCTTACTAAAACAACAGATTTCTCAATTCTCTGATTCATTATCAAAGTGTCGTCTCATTTGCCAAGAATGTTGCCAAGCAAACGTGAAAATGTGTGACTCTGTTATAAATATTGAAAGTGAAATGAGTCACGGATCATAGGAGCAATCTGGTAAATTGTCTGAGAGGGTGGGCTGAAAGAATGGAAGCGAACGCAGACTCCCTCTCCTGCAGGAAGTCGATCCCCTGGAAGTTACAAAGTACCTGCTAATCAAAGATGTTAAATACCAACTCTTCAATGATGCAGAAATAACTGTGTCCTCCTGAGTCGTTTGTTAGTGAAAAATATACCAGCGTTAGTGTGTTACGGAAGACATCAGCCTTTAATTACTTTGCGTGCTTGTTTTTTTCTTTTCCAACCCTTGCAGCTGTCCCCTTCCCCCCCAGTCACCGGCTGACAGCTAAAGAGGTGTTTGACAGCGACGGAAAGCCCAAAGTGGACGTGCTGAAAGCTCACCTAACCAAGGAAGGCCGTGTGGAGGAATCAGTGGCTCTGAGGCTCATAGGCGAGGGTGCTGCAATCTTGCGTTCAGAGAAGAACCTTCTGGATATCGAGGCTCCTGTGACAGGTCAGAAATAAATAACAGCTATTGTATTTGTCATCAGAATAGAACTTAAACTCATTTCAGTGTTTTCTTTTCTCCTTCCCAATCATGGGTTTTTTCGGCTGATCGTTAGTTATTTTTATTTATTGATTGTGCAAATAATTCTTATTTACAGGCCGTACAGGTCGCTTTGGTGATTTTCTCCACAGACACTTGGATGTGGCACTAAAACTGCAGTTTCAAATCCATTACATATCTTCTGATTCAGATGTTAATCCCATTGAATCAATTTCTCATTATCTGTCCTGGAAATTTTGATCAATACGTACACAAACAAAACCACACACACCAAACAGACAATGCTGCATACCTTAGACCTGCACATCACATTACAACACATCATGTTTTTGTGACAGGTAACACTCCAAATATAGATTTTTGGGTTTGGTATCTGGCCAATATCTTGCTTTTGTCTGTCTAGCTCAGGGGTTCTACGCACAGCAGTGGACTTTCTTCATCTCCAACCACATTCATTGTGAATCCGAGACTGAGAAGCGCATCGTCATATTTTCTCCTATTGTATTTTTGCGGTAAATCTTCATTCACATTGGCTGGTGTCTTGTTAATTATGGAAATATTGTACATTTTTCTTTTCGCACCATTGAGATACTTGTCCATTCTGCCAACCAACACTGTCTTTCTTTGCTGGAGGTGGTAAAGTGTTGTACATCACTAAAATGAATATGGGGAGCTCTGAGGCTGAAACATTAGTTCCGCCGGCTTCATTCAACAAAAAGAAACAACCAGGAACGATCACCCCCAAACCTCCCTCGGCACACTTCCACAGCCCCCTCAGGGGCCCGCCCCACAGTTTGAGAAACACTAATCTAACTGCATTTAGAAATGGATGACACCAGAAGCAGGCAACAGGTGTTGAGATATTTTACCCCTGAGACCAGCGGTCTTGTTTAACAGCTGCTTTACTTTGGTTTTTCACTTTCCATTCTCATTTTCAGTTTTTCATTTTCATTCTTGCTCAGAAAGCAATTAAAGTTAACTCAGAAGGTCTGTTTTTTTTCTCTCTGTTTTATTTATTTATTTTTCATCAGGTGCATTCATGGAGATAAAGGTTGTTGAAAGGGTTTTAAAAAGTAGCTTTTAGAAGTGGCTAAATCTAGTACCCTTGGTACCCTTGCATTCCCTTTTCTATTCCCCCTGTGCATGATTATTTATTGATCCAGTATGTGACTGCAGTTGGGGAGGAGGGTTGAGTTGGCGATGGAGGATTGAAGTGCACAGCACAGTGTTGAGGTGTGCAGTTAACCTTTTTGGATCGTTGAAAATAGAAATGTGAATGGAGTTGCCAGATATATTTATATTTTGTGGGAAACTTGCTGTTGCTTTGTCACAGAAAGGCATGGTTTAGATGGATGGATGGATGGATGGATAGATAGATAGATTGATAGATAGACAGAGCTATTTTTCTGCTTTCTCTGTATGAAAGACCGTTCTACAAATGAGCCGAGGTGAGTAGAAAGATTAATATTTTACATGCATAACTGCAGATAAACATTTGTGTAGAATAAGAGAAAAATAAATATTCTGTAGTTAAATCAATCCGAGGTCCATTGCTTTATGGTAATGAGTGGAAACGTTTGTTAGGGGGAAAAACAATGTGGATCAAAGCAGTTTTGAATCAGAACAAGATATACTTTTGCAGCATAAAACTGGGAGCACATTTAGCTCCATCAAAATGACATAACTCAAAAATGTCATTCCATTTAAATGATATTGTAGATAAGGTCCCGGCAGGTTAATTTAACTGTGGGTAAACGAAAAATGTCTTAAAAAAGGACTGTTTGAAGTGAAACGTCCTTTCCTTCACTGCTACAAACTGGTTATACTTTTTTTTTTCTAGTGCATTTTATTAAGAAGAAAGGTTTTCTTTATCCAGTTTGGCAAAACTGCTAAACTTTGCAGCATTCACGTACTTGGCTGCTTTGTGCACTGAGACACTGACATGGAGAATATACCCTGCCAGACCAAGAAAAAGAAAGTCATCGCCTGGATTTTACCAAGCAATTACTTAAAAGCCTCCCACTGGACAAGTATTGAAGTGATAAACATTATTAGGCTGGGAACAAGTTATTTAAACATAGCTGATGCGGTTAATAGCTTCTTATTTCATAAACAACCAAGTTAGAAGAGCCTGTGGTCATGGAAAAGATGTTACTCTGCTTCAAAAATTACTGGGTGGCATCAGCAAATGAAACAACCACGGAGATTGCAGAAACTGGTAGAACTGTGTTGAACAATGTCCAGTGATTAGTACAACCTGGAATGATGAAGGAAGAAATCTGATCAGAAAAAAAAAAACATCATGAGTGACTTTGATCTCTTCTACTTTTGATGAAATGTTCTCAAAGAAAATCAACAGAAAAGACATAATAATGTTGAATAGTAGGAGTGAGAACATTTTCATTTTAGCAGAGTACAGATTCATCCTGCGTCAGAGGGACGAGCACATATGGGTTAGAGGAAAGGAGGATGAAGTAATGCCCCCATCATCA
>JBAMYA010000010.1:4891391-4902927 GCA_037176975.1 Arrhamphus sclerolepis
ATGAAGTAATGCCCCCATCATCACTAGTACCTACCATGCAGGTCTGCGGGGGTGAGTGCTATGATAGGGGGTTGCTTGAATTGTTTGGCTTTAAGTTTAGCTACTTCACATGTCCAGAAAAATGAAATTAGGTGACTGCTGTACATTTTTCCAGTAATAGACATTTTCCAAGGATATGTCAGGAACAGAGGCCGTATTCATCTGTCTCAAATTATGAAAGAGCAGTGCAGATAACTTGAGACATAATACCTAAATTTGCTGAAAATATGATGCTATTCCAGACAGAAATAATGTTGGAACATTGGGTGAGCTTATTTAATTGAATCCAGACCAAATGTTTGCCATAGTCAAAGCTAAAGTTGGTTCAACAGAATTAAAAAAAAAGTGTCACTTCTGCACCTTTGTATGCTTCCATATCAGAAGTTGATTTTAAAACAATAGCTAGAATTCACTAAAAAAGCGTATTTTTCATTGTGCTGTTTCGCAGTATTTAATTTAAACAGCCAGCAGCTTAAATTGAGCTCATTCACGCCAGCCTCTGAACGAACATGTGGGAGGGTCACTGATGCATATGCACATACTCAGTGCATCTATTGTTGTCTTTCTCCCTGGTCAAGTACGCTGTTCCTCCATTAGACTTTCTGATGAGGCTTCTTTGATGTTGCTGTAATCAGAGGAAGAGACCTACTCAAGGGCTCTATGGCAACACACTATTTCCTAAAAAGAGATCATTCCTCCATTATAGTCTAGAAAGGCCAATATTCACATTTAGCAGACATTGCCCTGGCTTAAATTATATTGTACTTGCTTAAATTCATGAATGCATTAGTGGAGCTGGTCTCCAGTGTTTACTAAGGCTGCCATCAATGTAATATCTTGTCTAGCTGCTTGAAAGGGTGGTGATGCCTACAGGTTACACAATCATGAGGGCTATTTTCTGCTTTTATGTCTGGAGTATTCAGACATTTAAAAAAGGTAAAACCCTGTTGAACACTCATGGCTCTCTGTTTTAAATGATGGTGGTTTAAAAATAAAAAGGTATCCTTGTTCAAATAAGACGCAGGTGTAAGAAGAAAACTCATCATTTCCACACAGTTGAGCTCTTAGTTTCTCATCATTTCATTACTGGCAAGCTGATGAGAAAGTTTTCTCTTGAATACATTTAAAGATTAGTTGGAGTGTCAAACTGGTTTCTTGTTCGCCAGTTTGCCACTTCATTTGCAATAATTGCATTTGTTTTGTAACATAATGTAAATGTGCTGCACTCTATCCAGATTATTTAGTCTCTCACGCTTAAACTGAACCCAAGTGCAATGATCTTTCATTTTGACCTAATCACAACTACATCTGCTACATTGCAACAGGAACCGGAGGTCTTTTCCTCAACTGCCTTAAATTTTGACACAGAATCCAGCATCTTAACAGAGTCCTTTCATCCCCAAACCTCCCCCGGTTAGAGGCATAGTATTTTTTAAATGACCCAGAACATTTTCAGTGGTTCTTGCCGTTACATTTTTATATCTAAAACATTATATCTGTATTTTTCATATCTTCATATTGATATTGGAATTATTTTGTATTGACCAAGATTAAGTAATATATAAATTTCAGCCATACTGTCCAGTCCTAACGGGGTCTAATCCTGACCTCCCCTTTGTGTAAGACTGTCTTTTAAACTCTGCGAATTCCTCAGTCGACATGCATCGATTTTAGATTTGATCAGAGTTTAAGTGGTGGATCAACCTGTAAACCACCTTTCTTTGTTGTGTTACATAGAAACAATAGGCGGCTTCTGTTCTGTGTGCAAGCTGTGGATGCTGAGGAGCAGGATGCGTGTTTGTGTTCATCCACTTGTGTATATGAATACAGCAATGAACCTCTTCTTTCCTTCCCACTCAACACCCCTGTCTCAACCCCTCTCCCACTCACTAGTCTCTTTCAACAAGCTTTGCCATTCTCCTGCTGTTTTCCTCTCCCGTGCGATTCCAAGCTCACAGCAAATTCTCACTTTCTTTCAGTGTCATGTTTTAATTAATTAATTTGTTGTTTTTTACCGGCAGATATCCCCAGTTCCAACATGACACAAGGTTAACAGTTTATTCTGAAAATGTTATCATAAATGCAAAGCACCATGAAATGCTAGCCGTCCCTCTGTCTGCCTCTCACACTTGCACGGTTACTTCCTTGTTGGGTCAGATGGCAGGTGGGACTTTCATGGTGGCGGGGAAGGGTGTGACAAATGGAGCTGGCTTAGACTACTGAACACAAGCTTAGCCAACATAACAGCTCCTATAACCAAATCACCTGGTAACAACAAGCTTTTATACTGTTGAAACATGTTTTCAGTGTGTAGGCTCCATTCTGGATGTTATCTACATCATTTTAAAATCTTTTTTCCTAGATTCAGGTATATGTTGTGTGTAATACTGCACAGTAGAATCTGAAATGCTTCCAAGTTGTGCTGCATCTCGCCTTAGCTGCTCAGCATTTTTCCTCCTGAAAATGTGATGCATCCTTGGTAAGAAAATACAGCGATCTTGGTCGTGGAATTTCCTGTATGCTCTTACGAGACCTTGATGAGGATGGCAGTTTTACGAGTCTTAAGTCTTCTTACTCTTTGCAGAATTTCAAGGCTGTTAAATCTGTCCTATACGTTCTTATGCAACATACTTTAATGACAAATACACTTGTATGGACGTTAGAGATCCACAGCAAAAGAAAAAAAAAAAACAGCTAACCTGGCCAGCCCTAACTCTTTTTCATCTTTGATGCGAAGAATTATTCTGCTTCCTCTAGATGTGACTTTTACTTCCAAGGTACATGGGCTGTACCCCCAGATGCAGAAGACACTGCCTCTGGACACCATTGGATTGACAACCAGTCAGTGAAACGAAGCATGTGACGTAGGCAGAGCAACATCCAGACGAGTCTCAACAACATTCAGTGATTTGCCATGAAATGTGTTATGATCTTCATCTAAGTCACAATAATAGACACAATATGCATAGACTAATAGACTGGAAAACCAGTTAAACCCAAGGGGTTCACTTACTTTACTAAGGATTCTGAACCAGCATGTCCACGTGATAAAGAACCACTTAGGAAAGTAGCACTCAATTCAAGCTGTTCTATTGTGTTTTGTGCATTTTTTTAAATTAATCTATGTAAGATTTTTGTGCTTTTGCTGAATGCATCATCACATTGAGCTGACGTATGAAGTATCTGTGAAGCCTCGGGGTTGAGACCTTCTCCAGAGTTTTTTTTTCGAAGGGAACTAATGGCTTACAGCAGCTTATTCATTTGAAGTTTGTTCAACTCTTCATAGCCCAGCCATAAATCAGACATTTTAATATTTAATGCTGCTGCTGTACTTTTATACTAGCTTTTTAAAAATTGCAAACAGATTGATGTTCATAAAAGATTGGGTGCCGCACCGCCGCCTTTGCATAAATGCGTACGCCGCAGGATGTGGACACTCACAGAGAGGGAGAGAGAGCCATCATAAAACGGGGGATATTGTTATCACCCAGTCACAATCAAAACACGATCTGGCACAGTCTGCATCACCATGGACTTCACTCGCTCAATGAGCCCAGCCTTTGGAGTGGCCTGTGTAGGTTCTGAAGCCAGGTTGTGTAATGCCCACCACCCACTCAATTGCTGCTGCCCGCTGATATGCTGCTACTCAGGGGAATCACTTTAGCACACAAGCAGTAGATGGCCAGAACGAATTGTTTCTCACTACAGATAATGTACTCCCACCTGCTCTTCTTATGTGGGCTTTGGTTCTCACCTCGTTTCTGTTTGATGTGTGACAAGAGGGAGGCAGCCAAAGCATGTCTGTAGGTGTAGTAAAACAGAGTGATGGGTGGATTGTGTGCTTGGCGCGATAAAGCAGTGCCCTAAGCTGGAGGAGTGAGTTGTTGCTTCTGTTTGACTTTCATCAGGCCAGCGTTGTCCACAGTTGTACAGATGAGGTGCCTGCAAAACACTGCGACCATCACATCGGCTCTTTTCAGCCAGTGATTGAAGTGTCAGCATCACCGTGTCATCCTGCTGTCGTCTTCACTAGCATGTGATGGCCTACTAAAAGGCCAGCTGGAGGCGCAGTCCTCTTAAATACAGTCAGTGTATTCTACGTGTGCTTCAGGTACTCCCTCAATGGACTTGGAATCATAAAATGCTGTTAAATGTCCTTACTTACGGATCAGTAGCAACATCATTCACTTTCAGAGTGAATGTTTGTTTCATGGTGTTTCATTCTAAAATCATTCATTCAATATTGGTTTGACATTATTTTCTTTACAGAGGAGATATTACCTGTTCAATCCAACTATTTGATCCAAAGAACAGTCACATTACTTTGTTGCTATCGGTGACGCTCATTAAGATCCTTTATCGGGTTAGTGCTTCTTTCTTTAGACATATAAACTGCACTTGTTGAAAGAATTCAATGCCATTAGGGTGTTTCCATAGCAATAACCAGCCTTCAGCATCACGCACCCCTCTGGATAAAACAAACAGCTCAGATTGTCTACTTCTGTTTTAAATATATATTTGATTTTTTATAATCTATAGAACCATTATGCTAAAAATAACATTAAGATTTTAGGGTGATATTAAGGTAATGAAAAATGGCTTCTCTATAAAGCGGCAGGTTCTATATTCCTTCAACAAGCGGATGAAAAATGTATTTACCTGGTTAAGGTGAGCAGAAGTTGTATAATAACTGTTCTCATAAAAGAGGAACACTAGAAATAAAACTATATTTTAGACTGCCTGTCGATAGTCCAGTGATAATAAAGAATATTTTTTTTCAAGTTACTATAAAACGTGTAAAACAGCAGAGGCAGTTTTTTTAAAATATATTTTTAAACACATTGTTTCGTTTTTTGTTTTTTTTGTTTTTTGTTTTTTTTTTGTTCTATTAAAACAATTTCTCAGGGGCTTTACAATCAAATCTAAAATAGACCAGCACTGCGTTTGTAGTAAGCTTGGCTTGATTGCGAGAGAGAAAAAGGACATCTTTTGAAATCAGCCACAGATAACAAGTCTCTCTTTTGAAGTTGGTCCCTGCTGTGGATTTAAACAGTTGCATGGTGTGGGTTTAATAAAAGACAAATGCTAAAGTGAAGGTTTACGATACAGTCAAGGAGAGCAAATTCTCAGAGCTGTCTCACGAGGCTTATAACTCGAGATAATTGCTCTCCAACGCTGTCCTCCTGCTTCAACTAATTGGTGTCTCTGCTTCCAACTTTATTTATTTTCACCGGTTCTTATTGTCTTTTTTTTTTGTTTTGTTTTGTTTTTTTTTCCCTCCAACATGCAGTTCATAAAGCTTAACGAAAAGCAGGTCCTCGTCCCTATCTGAGTGGATTGAAATGTCTTCAACCTTTTGTTAATGACTTGAATGGGCAATTATATGTAGACTAAATGAATCAAGGCACACTGGAGGCATGAAGACATCAGACATAGATTATATTCTTATCATTGCTGTCCCTGTGAAAGAGAATAATGCTGATTGTTATCGGCGTGGCATTTGTTTATTACGGCCATCAGTTCACTAAGCTCATTACAAGAAGATATAAATTCATAAGATAAGAAGGAAAAAAAATTCTAATTAGTGGCAATTGGTGTTTTGATCACAGTGGCTGTGCAGATTTAATTACAAACTGTACTTGTTTGAAACTATGTCACCAGAGACACATTACTTAGTGAGCTATTAATGAATATTAGACTCACATGATGGTTTGGTTTATCATAATTAATAGCTTCCAGTAATCTTGGAGAAAATCTTGCTTTCTGGTCATGTTAAACAGATACTACTAACCCCACACTCGTCATTTTATTTTTATCCATCTAGTGCATCTGTCAACAACAACCACGCGCGCTCGTTCCTACAGTCAACTATGACTCGACTAAATGTGCATGTTCTGAACCTTTGGAGGAAGTTGGAGAAAATCCAAGAAAGTCTGCCATGCTTAATGGCTTCTGATGTTATTTTCTTAACATCTTCTGGTTTGTTTAATTAATTCTTCATCTTCTTATCTCCATTGCCTTTTTATGTCATCTCAAAAAAATCTTATCATCTACTCTGCTTTATAATATATGATTTTGTGCCTTGATTTGCACTACATTGTGTTTTATTATATAGTAGTTCTTCCTCCTGTACACGCAGCTTCACTTCCTCCTGTTTTACACCTGTTCTCTGTTATTGATTGCCAGACCTGCATCACGTTAATCATTACGTTTCTCAGTATTTTATACTTAAGTGCCATATCAGACTGGCTCCCCACCAGAGGATTTTAATCCCAATTTTGTGCCTGATTTGCGACTTCCCGACAATCGTGGGGCATGTGGCAGGATGTGAAGCTTTTCTACCTATTCACTTTGGAAAAATTCTCTCTCACACAAAAATGGGTCTGCTTCCCCTCCAATGTGCAGGCAAAGGTACCGAACAGTCGTAATGGGGCGAGCTTTATGCGATCACTCGTACAGTGAGCATCCAAGAGCCACTACGGTGTAGAATTGTTACTCTGCCTTCTTTTCTTTGATTGATTGTATTTTATTTCAATAGAGAAGGTTTTCTTCTGCATCTGTTTTTATTACCCCCCTTGGAAACCAAAGTGAAATCCAGAGGCCCCAGACTAATTCTTTGAATCGAAGAGGCTTGCCTGGCTACCTCGGCGCCTCCTCGAAACAGAATGATAAAAGGCAGATATTTTTGATATTTACGATTACAAACTGAATGAACCAGAGGGACTGGACAAAGAAGACATAGCGTCACCATCCAGATGTTGCATCCTTTCACAGCTCACAAACAGCTAACCACATATACCAAATGAAATGCAGAAAAGGAAAACCAACTTGTCACCTTTTAAGGTGACTTGCAAGGCATACCACAACCACATTTGTTTTTCCTCTGAATGCTTGATCACACAAGTTTCTCTAGGAAACAATCTCTGTGGAACCAACCACTGTTAAGTCGTTACAACAAGCGTAGGTGTGTGGTCTTGCAGTCTGGTTGAATCATCTACTGTGTGCACTTGGAGGATTCTAATATTAAAAATTAGTCTGTTGTCCCCCTTCATTCTTTAAAATCAGTTAAGATTTGGCTTAGTGTGTAGCAAGCCATAACTGTATATCCTTGCTTTATTTTTCATTCTAAATGGCTTGCAGTTGTAATAACTTGACCTTGTTCATGTAAGATATTGAAGTCCTGATTGTTTGCTGCTACCTGTGAGTCTGCATCTGGCTCGTCCAATATTCTCAGCACCAGCCCTGACAAACTTCACATAAAAAACACCCCAGTTAGGTTTCAGAACCTTTCTCTCCAGTACTGTTTGCCTTTTCACTCAGATTGTTCCAAGGATTGTGGTCAATTTCCCCCAGTTTTGTATTGTGGTTTTAAACTTAGGGTGTGCTTCTACATGTTAATGCAATCCCAGAGTGACACCTTGATGACAAATTCATGGCCTACTGGGGGCCGCACCATCTGCCGCTCGTGATATTGCTGGAGGTAGCTTTTCATGCTTGGGGTCATGGTCAAGCTGCAGAGTGAAATAGAGACTCAAATCTGAAGAGCCTAAAGCCTTTGTGCAGTGATGTACAGTATGCTGAAGGTGATGCTGATAATGGTGCATAATTCTGCAACGTTGTGTGACATTTTCATAAATATACAGCAGTGGTAGCTTTCACTAATTGAACTAAATTTCACACGCAGTATGTTACTCATACGGTCGCTGTCTTTTATCTTTCCACCTCAGTTTCCAATCTCAGCTCCTTTAATGTTCATTTTGTTGCCCTGTTATTTTCTTTCAAGCCTGCTTGATGTTTATGCATTGAAACTGTCGCAAAAGTATGACATCACAATCAAAAGTACTGAAGATTGACACCGCAGAAGGCGAGTGGATCTTACACAACAAGTAAAAAGACAGGTTTTATCACGGGGCCCCACTAATGAAAACACACCTACTCTATCTCCTCTTGCATTCATCTCTTTTTTTTTTCTTTTCCCCACTTCTCAAATTCTGGATTTATTGAAGTCATGATGGAACTTGGGCCCATTTCAGCCCTGACAATGAGCAATCTGAAAGCCTTATCTCTCGTCTGCAGGTGTTTGTTCAGTCCCCCATTGATTTGCCTGGTCCTGGTATAATTCTAGAATCAATTTATTGGAGTCAAATTTTTAATCATCAGGAGAAATGATCTAAAAGCTAACTCATCACTTTTAGATCATTTGATCAGCCTCGGGTGTAGCTTGTCATTCAGTTCTGCCTTGGCTTCAGCTTCTCCTGCCTCCCCAGAGAGTAATAGAGTATAGTATCTCTTAGGGGATGGAAACCAATCCAGGATGAATCATTTGTAGTAGCTCATTTCTGACGCAGATGTTTTCATCCCAGTGCACTCCCCTGGCTGCATTTAACAGTTGCCTGCTCTGCTGTTAGTAACTGTAAATACTTGATATAATAGTCGACTGATACAGTGAATTTAACAACTCTGAATGCTCTGGACTGCACTATTAATTTGAGGTGAACGGAAGCCTGCAGTCATTTGCTAGTAATTGCTGTGACAAAACCAGGTTTATAATAGCACTTAACAGGTCATGCTTAGAAATGGATACAACTGACAGCTTGCCAGTCAAACTTTACTGTGTTTTGAAACAAAACACGTGTTCACAGGAAGTCTTAGAAGCCAGAGAGGCTGAAACGCAAAGAGGCTGAAAGAGAGTGTGGTGGAAACAAATGGCATGGAAATGGACTCTGCGGCCATGGTAGATTAATATTTTATATCTAAATTAATGTGCACTGAAGTAAGAAAGTTTACACTAGCATTAAAATGGGAAAAGCATTTAAGAAATAAGGAACATCCTGTCTGTAGGTTTTTTGTTTTTTTATCTCTGGGTTGCCATTTAGAGTCTGTTAATAATGATATAAAACTAAATGTTAGTTTAAGAGTTTAAGACTATTCTTTAGTAGAATATCCACTTTGGAGTGATAACACTTTGAGTGTTAAGTATAATTTTCATAACACTCAATAAAGTTAAATAGAAATGAAAATTGACAACTGAAAAGAGCAACTATGTATCTTTTTTTCTGGTCTTGATTGCCAGAGCTCTCCATCTGATGGAAAACATTGAAGGAAGCAAACATCCGTTCATCATCTTGTTGTTGTTCACATCTGTTGTTTTTCTTATCCTGATGTGTTGTTGTCCTCTTTCTGGCATGTTCCAGTATGTGGAGACATCCATGGGCAGTTCTTTGACCTGATGAAGCTGTTCGAAGTAGGAGGATCACCAGCTTCCACACGCTACCTTTTCCTGGGGGATTATGTTGACAGAGGGTATTTCAGTATTGAAGTGAGTGTGTTTTTGTTTTTTTTTTGTTTTTTTTTGTTTTGTTTTTTTGCTTTGTTTGTTTTCATGCATTTTTTTTTCCAAGTGTGACACCCGCATGTGGATGACAGAAGTTGGGTTTAATAATAGCTTTCTTTAAGCATAAGTCAGGCTGCAGATATTGCAGTGGTAATGGACTTCTATGATTAATGTATGATTAATTCAAATTGTAGCCTGGATATGGATGTATGTAAACAGATTTTTTTTAATATGGACTAAAATGCATATATTTAATATGAGGACTACTACACACACACATATATGTATATATACGTACACACATACAGGTTTTTATTAAGAAATTATATTTTGATGGAATGTGCCTTTCCTCAGATGATTCCTTTCAAGGTTTGCCATCTCTATCTTGCAAGCTTTCAGATGTATCACAGAATGTACTGCATGAATAATTCAAGATAAGCAGAAGTGTTCATTTTGTGGTAGTTTATCAAACTAACAAAGTCTGACTGACTGTTTTTTGCTTTTGTTTTTTTGTTTGGTTTTGGTTTCTTTTTTATTTTATTTTATTTTTTTACTTCCACTGTTTTTCAAGATGATTTGTCTTAACTGTTCCTGCTCTCTTTTTTTGTTTGTTTCAGTGTGTGCTCTACTTGTGGGCCCTAAAGATCCTTTACCCCAAAACACTGTTTTTGCTGCGTGGGAATCATGAATGTCGACATTTAACAGAGTATTTTACTTTTAAGCAGGAATGTAAGTAGTGCATTTGTGCTTCATTATTTGGAAGGTATTGATTTGAAGTCTGTGATGCTCTGGGGGGGGGGGTGGGGGTGGAGTCAAAGGTGCCTGGGTCATGCTTTCAGAGAACACAGTTTGCAAAAGTAAGGTCTTAAATGGAGATTTCTGGTGAAATAAAGGGACAGGTAACCACATAAAATGTAATTACTTTCGGTAAATAACAGGATAAAGTACTTTCTTCTAACCCATTAAATTTCAACTTAAGTGAGAGCTTCAGTTAATATTCAAATTTATATTTTGCTAGACCTTTTTTATATTTATATAAATGTACATAATAGAGAGAGAGCTAAAGTGCATGCTTTTAAATTCATCTAATGATAAACTATATTTATTGTCATAAAAAAGTCATTTTCTTGATGTGAAAGTTCTAAAATGTCACATTTCCATAAATGAGGGAATTTTCTGCAGTTTCTTACACTGCTCTTGTTTCGTCAGTTTTGTTTGGGATATAGAAAATATTGCAACAAATATCACAAAGGCGAAAGAATCCATGCTTCTTATTTATTTATTTATTCGTTTTTGTTTGAGATTTCACTTAGATTTAATGTTCGGGTGGCCTGTGGAGGCTGTTGTGGCGCACATCTTGCTGTCAGTTTATCTAAGCAATATGCGGCAACCCAAATGTAACAAACACAAAGAGTTTGAATGTCCGCGTGTGAAATTGTTCCCCCCTTTAAATTTCTTTCGTAACGACTGCTTTATTTTCTCATATGATGTTTTCATTTCAAGCACTGACTTCAAATGAACACTTAAACGTAATCTCTGGGCTGGCACAAGTTTCGATTATATTTTTATCCTTCTTAATATGCAAACATGTCAGAACTGTTTCTGTTGGATTCAAACGGGGCAGGGGAAATGGAAAAACAACAAAAGCGGAGAAATTGTGGTGTTTTTAAAATGTGTTGGTGAAGGTTTTTGGCAGTGTTGAAAGCCTTTCCATCCCAGCCCAGTACACTGCCCCGATATATGAGAGCAGCTTTGTTTGACTTGGCCTGCTCTTTTTTCCCTTCCCTGTTCCCCCCCCCATGACAGGTAGAATTAAGTATTCAGAGAGGGTGTATGACGCATGCATGGACGCCTTCGACTGCCTTCCCCTGGCTGCACTTATGAACCAGCAGTTCCTGTGTGTACATGGGGGACTATCTCCAGAAATCACAAATCTTGACGACATCAGGAAAGTATGTGTCTGATTTAACATCTTTTTTTTTTTTTTGGAATGATCAACAGCATTAAATGCAGTAACTTTTTTTTTTTTAAATAAGGAGCTGCCTGTCCACTTTGAATATTTTCTGAAAAATATTTTGTTTTAGTAACGTATGTTGTGAAATGTCTCAGATCCTAACTGGGATTGGGGGGGGGGGGGTGAGATCGGAAGAACACACGTCTGAA
>JBAMYA010000010.1:4921955-4933854 GCA_037176975.1 Arrhamphus sclerolepis
TAAACATATACACAAACACACATGCTTATAATTATTCATATACACATACATGCATACAAACCCAATATATACACATACACATACATACACGCATATTTAAACAAAAGTAGTGTGTGAGGAGGAGCGCTGCACGACATGATCTTGAAGTAATTTGGTGGGATGTCCACTCCTGGGTAGATTGGTTTGAATATTTCTTCTCGCTGTAGAAAGTTTGTCTTTAGGAGTTGAGCTTTGACATATCCGTGTTAATTAATAACACATCATTGTGGATCACGCTCGCTGCAGGAGCTCCAGTTTAGTCGTTGTGCACATGGCCGTTCCCAGAAATGCTGCTAGGTCACCGGTGGACACTGCTGACAGGGTGTGTGTGTGTGTGTGTGTGTGTGTGTGTGTGTGTGTGTGTACGTGTGTGCGTGTGTGTGTGTAGGCATCAATCAGGGGACATTACTTCTCCTGAACAACAACAGGCTCATCATTTTTCCCCAAACACTTTTCACAGGCCATCTTTTATAAAGTTTTATCAACAGCAAGGTACATTAAGAAATGATCACATTCTTGCAAAATCTCTTTTCCTCTCCTTTCAGTAACTGAGATGCTTGTGAATGTATTGAGCATTTGTTCCAACGATGAGCTGACGACTGACGAGGAGCTGGATGGTAAGAAGTTTGCCCTCCCTCCACTAGAGGGAGACCTCCTTTCATCCTTTAAAGTCTTGATACATAAAGAAGTTTCAGTTCACTTTTAGCATAAAAGGGATAGAACCCATATGACTTTTTTCTTTCTTGTATTTTACTTGATCAGCTAAAAAGCAATTTGAACATATTTGTCTTGTATCTAAACTGAAAGCTTTGAAATGGTCCAAATGCCTTTCTTTTACTGTACTCTGAATAAAATACCCAGGTCAGGAAATATTCACAATTAATGTTAATACGAGAGCGGCTGGTTTGATGATCTCTGGTCAGTCCTGTCCATAGTAAAATCACCAGTTTTCCTCAGCCTGTCTCAGCCGTTGCTGCCAAACAGGAAATTATCTAATTCCTCTTTTCCCTTCTCCTCACATAGTCTGACTCTTACGCGAGGGTGGGGTGTCAGGATGTGGCCAGATATGGGCCACATCTGAAAAGCTCGCTGATAGTTCAGTATAATTGTCACTTCACAAAGTCAAAGGCTTTTCAAATTCACGCTACTTTTGTTGGAAGGCAAAATATTGTACTTCCTTTTAATTTTGGCTCGCATATCGGATCAGACTTCCCACATTTCCAAAATGATTTTTATTCCAATGGAAAGAAAAGTTCTCAGAAATTTAAAATCCTGCATTTAAGATTACATCTGGCTTTTTAGAAGTTGAATTGTAATCTTTCAACCATATTTCAGATTTAGAAACCTAAACTCAGTTTAGACATTTGCACAGCTGACACACACACACACACACTCACAGAGAGAGTATCTCTATTTATTAGCCGTCCTCTAACTTCCCTTCATGCTTCATCAACTCATCGCTTCAGTGATTTTAGTTGAGCCACTGATTCTGCATATATTCTCATTTCCTGTACTCACATTGTGTCTCCTCATGATCTAATTTTCTTCTTCAGTTTTCAGCCATCTCTACTGTTTGTTTTTTTTCAAATCATTTTTCACTGTTGCCATTTGAATTGTTCAGTCATCTCTTTCTCCATCGTGACCACCTTTGCAGTGCCCTCATGATCCCTCATAATCTTTTTGTTGCCCTGCTCTTTACCTGCTATTGTTTCCATGGTTTCCAGTTGCTGTTACATAGATTTTTTTTCCAGCCTCACTACATTTTCCTGTCCTCTCCTCTCCTCTCCTCTCCTCTCCTCTCCTCTCCTCTCCTCTCCTCTCCTCTCCTCTCCTCTCCTCTCCTCTCCTCCTTTTCTCTCATTTTCTCAATAATGTTTTCACTCACTCAGTTTACTCATCTAACTTTCTTTTGTTTTGTTTTTTTATGTTTTCCAGAGTTTTGTACTCAACGCATCGCTTTCCTTTAGACTTGTCGTGCTTTCTTGCCTTTTTTTATTTCACGCCCCTTCTCTTCCACATCATCTGTCATTCTGCAGCCATCCTCTGATATCTCTGTCCTTTCTCTTCTCTTCTCTTCGGGGGTGTTTCATGAGAAGGACAGCTAATATATCCCCCCAAAAAAGGTACAAACACTAGCTATATACTGGTGTGCACAGCAATGCTTAGACCTTTGCTTGCTGTCTGCCTTTCAGAGGTCTGTAAACTAACATCACTCTCAAAAGCATCTTTTAGCAGTTTCATTGAATATTTGAATTGCTCTTAATCAAATTGGAGATGTGCCAGTGGTGTTACAGTTACAAACCCCATTTCAGAAAAAGCCCAGATAACTTGGGATCTTTTCTAAAATGGACTAGAAATTTAAATCTGTAATTTATTCATTCTTTTAAGATTTATTTAAACACCCCCAGAACAAAGCAGATGATTTCCACCGTCTTTGCTGACTAACTTCATTGTATTTAAATTAAATAAACAATTACTTACTGTATTGTGATTCAGTTTAAATGAGTCTGATGCATCATTAAATCAAATCTCAGTATTTGATGCCAGTAATACACAGAGCTGTCGGTCAGCAACAAGTCCCTAATGTTTCTGATCATTGGAATAAGGAACCAATGAACAAAAAAATAAAGGTCTACCTGGTTGTTTCTGTGCCACATACAGAGCAATGATGGCCTCAGTTTCCCTGTCGCCGCTGACAACTTCATCTGATGGAGGCTCCTCCATGTTACTAATGGCAACCGGGATCGCTGAGTAGCTCAGCGCTCGGTTGGCCCTCGTTATTTGTCTTTTACTGCCTCCCCAGGCAGATTAGAGCCGACAGAATGAAATGTTACGCCATTCCACCTTTGTGGAATTCACAAAGCGCAGTGGATGGTGGATGCTTCAGGGGGTCTGGGGCAGTCTCTGTGCACAGGCCAAGGCAGTCACAGTCTCATATTCAACAAGAATATCTATACCTTCCTTTTAGACAACAGAAAAACTTTTGTTTATGTTTTCTACATGCCATGGAGTTCGTCAGTAAAGACACTAGAAAAAAAAAAGTCTGTGTACTTGTGTATGTTAAAAGATAAAGTAAAATGAGATAAATTACAGATTTAAATTTGGTTGCAAAATGGTGTTTGTATACACTCTTGCTTTTGGCAAGGCTTGAAAGACAAAAAACCTCATGAGCCAGATTAACAGCAGCAGTGACAGTTTGATGTAATTGTAGTGAATTCAACTCGAGGATGACAGGAAGAATTTTAAACAAACTCTCCACTGTACCCTCCATTAAAACACACATGTGCTTTATTCCCATCACTCTTTTTTTCTCTCATTTTCCAGGCTGATTCCCTGGAGTTTTTAAACTATTATTTTTATTGGGGGGGGGTTGGGGGTTAGTTTTCCAGTGCAGGAAGGTTAGAGTCTCCACAACCAAAACACAGCACAGGAAGGTTCACAGAACATGTGAACATGCTTGAGCAGACATGTTTGGAAAAGGACGAGGCTGTTTACAGACGATATACACTAACACGCTGTAAAATGTTTCGAGTACCGTCTGGGGAGTATAGTATGCAAGAATCAAAAAAGACAGATAAGCAGCATGGATGCACTGGATGCTGAGATATACTCAGATGCTGTGATGTGTTTATGGATTTTTATTTATTTATTTTTCTTTCTGAACTCAAGACTTAACCTTGTGTTTGTATTGTGTTGCACTTCTGGTTAAAACTAATAGTTCAACAAACATGCTCTCGGTGAAATTTGACATTAGATGTTGAAACAGACTGAAAGACAGCGGGTAATAGGGTTACATCCCAGCATGATTTTTCTTAAGGCATGGTTCAATTACACTTTGTCTGACACTTTTTCTGACCTCTGACCCCTCCAGGTGCCACGGCTTCTGCCCGAAAGGAAGTCATCCGCAATAAGATCCGTGCCATTGGAAAGATGGCCAGAGTATTCTCTGTGCTCAGGTATATACGCATTAAAAAAAAAATCTGAAACAAATGTACAAATTCATGAAGGAATTCAGGCATTTTAAAAGGTAATACTGTTTCCATTTCAAAGTTACAGTTTTTTTGGATCATCTTCATTGCAAATCAGGACTTTGAATGCGACAGAGCTCTTCGATTGGCCATTGCATTTTTAAAGATGTAGTTTAGCATGTTTGATGAAGGCATGAAGATGGAAGGTCTGCTGTTTTCACAGTACAAACAAAGCATGCCAAGTCGCTTTTTTTTATGCATACTTTGAGCTAGCTTCCTCTCGTGGCTTGCACTAGATTATCCTTCATAAGGGGAAACAAATTAGCTGTAAAGTCTGGCGCAGGAAGTCGCCACAATCAGTTCATCCAGTCCAGCCGTGAAGAACTTAAGCTGTCTGATCTCACCTTTCTGACAAGCAGCATCAATGGTTTTATTAATGTCTTAAGAAACTTTTTTTTTCTTTTTTCTTTTTTACTGGAATAAGAAGAAGTTACCTCTATAACAGTTTTGCACATGTGCGTCTGTTTCAGAGAGGAGAGTGAGAGTGTGCTGACGCTGAAGGGATTGACCCCGACAGGCATGCTACCAAGCGGCGTGCTGTCCGGTGGCAAGGAAAAGCTGCAGAATGGTAAGAATGTCACAAAGACTCCAAGACCCCCACCCATGGCTCTCATTCAACTTCTGTCTAGTTTTGTGTTTCTGGATAACAGCACTGTAAAGTCCGCTGGTCCCCAACAATGTCACACACATTTGACAGATTTCTCCAGCTCTTTGTTTTCTTGAATGTGTCTTCTCTTGTCATCAGGTGTTAATACTCTGTCTCCCAGCCCCTGTTTTCTGTATGCCACTGTTTTTTATCTCAAATATTGCCTGTGTCTTTTTCTTTCTCCTCTCTCCCTAGAAACTGCAGGTATAATCAGTTGTGCAAGTATGCTGTTGTGTTTTGTTTTGTTTTCTTTTTATTTACTTTTTGTGAGATAAGTTTAGAGTTCAGTACACCCTCTCAATTCCAGAAACTCCTTCAGCGAATATGACAAGATGCTGCAGCTAGTGGCGGGCGGCGGGGGGGGGGATATGTGTGACACTCTGTGGAATCGCTGAAATTTCAGCCACACCCTTGACAGAACTTCATTGTCCAAATTTAGATAGGCAGTCGTGAATCTCTGCAGCGTTCTGCCGGGTTAGACGTGCTTCAGAGGGCAAATTGGAATTGGCTCAAACAGCTGTGAGTGAAGGAGGAATAGCTGCTGTCTGCCTTGTCATTCCCCCGAAAAAATAAATAAATAAAACAGAAATCCAGACCACTTCTCTCTCCTCGCACAGGTTCTCTCAGATAGCTCTGTGATATTACATTTAAAGTGAGCTTATGTAGCATAAGTAACTGCTCAGGGTTAGTGATCAAAGGTGAAATTTAGACCTTGATGCTGTGTGAACATTAAAATAGGATTTCAGTATTTGATTTTTAATGTGGGTGTTATTTAAAATGGATATTACTTCTCCAAGGATATCCCTTCAGAGATGATCATCATGTTATAATACCGGTCAAATGGACTAGATGCACAAAGTTGAAGTAATCTTAAATTGCATTTTAGGTTTCTCATGTCTTCTTTTACTCGATGTTGTTGCTTTCACACCCTTCTACAGATGTTATTAGCGCATATTCAGTCCATAGATATGAGCCAGAAGGTATCTGACCTGTCTACTGGGAGCAGGAAAAACTAAAACTACTTCCACAAGGGCAGAGTTGTTCCACAAAGATGTCACCAATCTGACACTATTTTTCTATTGAAAGCTCAGTAAAATAAATCATGCATCTTTGAAGGAGAATATTTTAAGAAATAATGTAATTATTTAACACAAAAAAAAAGAAACACCAACATACAGCTGAGAAGAAGTGATTCTAGTTAATGACACCATAATGACTTGTCTGAGAAAACATGTTAAAGGTAGGGTAAGCAATTCTACGGCATTTTAAATACCGAACATTTCTGTGAACAGGGAATAAACTGATTATTTTAGTTTCAAAAATGAGACGCTCGTCTCATATGAAGGTTCCGCTGATTTAAACTCAAAAGACAAAAGCAGTTTGACTTTCTTTTCAGCTTTAATCCTTAATGGGATTTTAAACCACCAAACTCTCTGGTGTGTCTAGACAGTCATTTCCTCTGATAACCCACTTGACAATAGTGGTATTTGGGATTATCGTTCTGAAAAAAAAACAAAAAGAGAAAAAAACAATGGCTGTACGGTGTATTTGAAGCAGAAGACACTAAGAGAACCTCAGTGAAGGCAGAGTGATGTTCAGAGATTCCTGTTGCGACATCAGTAGAATCACATTGCTTCCCTCATCCAGACGCCAGTGTGCTTCTACTCTGATGTTGAATCCATCATCCATACTGTTAAGTTTTTTGTTCTTGTGTTGTTTTGTTGTTTTGTGCTTACTACTCACTCACATGGATATTTCTTCTACCATCTTTTGTGCCGTTAATCTACCGCCCCCTCCCTCACCCCTGTCTTTGTGTTAAGTTGATTGTATACACTTGCATTGTGTGTACATTTTTAAATCTCCAGGGTGACCTTTATTAAATTGGTAAGTGGCTGACGTACCAACGGTTGTTGTCGTCTCCCCCACGCCCCCACACCCCCTACCCCCGTCACATTCAATTAAGTAAACCAGCACTTTTGATATTTGTATATCAAAAGATGCTCAGCCAGCGCTTTCCACATGGAACCGTACTTCATTGTCACAAACTACACACCAGTAACAGTTGTCCAAGTTTCTGCAGTATGGCTCTGCGATTTTACATTTACGAATGGCAACGACACCATGAGAGCCACAGCCTCAGATGTCATTGAATTTTTATCACTGTTTCTCATTTGTTCCATTTCCAGCTTTGCTACCATCACTCGTGCTCTTACTTCCACGCCAGAAAGACAAATCGAATGTTTTCCCCGCTTCATTGTGTTCGATACGCAGAAAATCACTACATTCGCTCCTTCGTTACTTTTCATTGTGCCTAAGAGGTTTGCTGCTACAAACATGTGTCACCTTTCCTTTACAGAACTGGAGCTCATCACAAAGCTAATGCTCCCCCCCCTCTCATCCTCCTCCCTCTTCCTCCCTTTCCTCTCTCTGCTTACATCCACGTGTCCTTTCTGTCATAAAATTATGGAGATGACGTTAACCTTTGTTGTCGGCATTGGCTGTCTTTGCTGCTTATTGACTTGTTCCTGGGAAAAAAAAATGAATTCCTCTGCTCACTTCTCTCAATCATTTTGCAACCCCCCTCTTCTTCTCTTCAGCTACTATTGAAGCTATTGAGGCTGATGAAGGTAAATGGGTCTGGCCACCCTCTTCTGTTGCTTTTCATGGCAACAGACAGGGGGGCTCCGCTGGGTTTTCATCCATCTCGCTGGTGCTTGAATAGAGTGTGTTGGGTGTTTGGGCTAACAAATTGTGGCGTAGTATTAACAAAAGGGTTTAAAAAAAAAAAAAAAAAGAAGTAAGTAAGCAAGTTAGGAAATACTATTGTCGCACGTTTTAAAGGGGAATGCATTTCATAGCAGAGGTTTCATGAGCACAGTGATCTCGCTGTGATTTTGTGTGAGCAAAACAAAAATGGTTGAGCTGAGATACAATTTTCTAAATGGAGTTTTGCACTGAAACGACAAGAAACCCCGCAGTGTCGAGACAGATATTCCACTTGAGGAAATGCATGTTCACACAGCGTGGGAGGTGTAAGTGCATGGGTATCATCGGGTCTTCTGGGAAGCTCTCAGCAGATACCAGAGGCCCTGGGACAGAACAATACCCAATGAATCCTTAAACCCCTTAAAAAATCTGGCTTTACATTCAAGTGTTTGTGTCACTAAAGTGTGACATGGCTATTTTCTAAATTATCTCAGTCCACTTTTAAGGATCAAAGTAGTAGAGAAATGTGCACTGAGAACGATGGAAGGTACTGCAAGCAGGAAAGCATCTGGAGTATTAGCCGTCATTCATAATTGAAATAGCAATCTGCGTTTATTTCAGCGATGGTTCTGGTGCTGTCGCTGTAGAGGCTAGTGTACCCCTTGTGCTCCCCTCACACAATCCAATGAAATCTTGCTATGAAAGCATATAATGGTTTCTCCCCTTTGAAACAACTGAAGCAGTTGTGCATTGTTGTTGCTGTTGCACTGTATTTCTATAAAAATTCTTCAGAGCTCAATCTGAACTGATAGAGACCAATGCTGCACAGGAGTAAATCTAAATTGGATTTTTTTTTTTTTCCCCTCAAATCTGTTTTGTTTGTTTTTTGTTTTATTTTCTATCGCCTTTGGCGCAAGAACAACCTCAACTGCAAGCTAAATAGTAGTATGCCAGCTGCTATTTACGTTGAACTTGTCCAGTATTCACTCTTGAGCCCCATAGAGGACAGTCCATCGTAGTGTCCAGACTCCTCTGTGCTTCTCTCTCCATGTGGATCCTCTGTGGCCCTGCTGTGTCGTGTTCTCTCCCGTGAGCTGCTAATAACCTGTGTCTGTCCTGTGCTATGCAGCAACACAACTACGCTACCCATCATGCCCTTCTCTCCACTCTCTCCAATTTGTCCTCAGAAAATGATTTTCCTCCCCTTCCCATTCTAGTAAAGGGTCATCTTTTTTCTTTTCTTTTTTCTTTTTTCTTTTTCTACAATCATAGAATCTATTAAAGACCCTGACTGTATGAGAAGTGGAAGTGACAACATTTCACATATCTGCTGAAATGAAACTCAACCAAAGCAAACATTGGAATGGTTGACTTTTCTTTCACTTCTCATATTGACTTAGTTTGAATTTGATCCTGTTTATATTTGCTTAAAATCACGTTGTGACTTCCACCCCTCATACCTTCCAGTGAACCCCAATTGCTGCATGCTTCAAGCAGACTAAACAAGTCGTTAGCACCCCAAGTACTTGTAGTGTCTCTGTACGTGAGCTCAGTCTCAGCGTGGTTCTATTTTGTGGTAGTGAATGTCTCGGTGGGCTCCACTCTGGTTCTGTTCTCCCCTTAGTTTGTTTTCTCTCTCCCTCTCCCATTCTCTGATCACTTTCCTTCTTCCTCTTTGTTTTGTTTTAAGCTGTGGTGTGATGGGGTGACCTGGATGCTCAGGGTCCTCAGGTGATCTGAAATGTGCTTTGGTATCAACTCTTATCATTGGTAAAGAGTGCGAACAATGTTGAAGATGAATTAAATATCCAGACCCTTTATCGTAGACGATGATTAAAGCTTTAATGAATGTTTCACTTGAAACCTGTTGACCCTGATACCAGCAGCCCCCTTCATAGATTTAGTAGGAATATTTCATCCTCTTGTCTGTCCAGCTACATTCTTTAAACTCCTATAAATGGTATCAGTCTATTGTCCTTTGATTTAAAAAAATGTTTTAAAAATACAACAGCATTGAAACATATCAATGTTTGGAGTTGTTTTTTTACATTTTTTTAAAGCCTTTTATATTGAGTTGAATAAGTAGTTCAACATCTTTGAAACCTAAGTTATTCCCTGTCCAAAAGGAGTTACATGAGAAGGTGGATGGCACCCTCAGGTTTGTCATTTAAACATCCGGATGGAGCATAAACAAAATAAAAAATACGAACTAACTCTGAGGAATGAAGCCAACTGCATTTTGTCTCCTGGAGAAGAACTGCAGAAAGAAGTCTGATTATATGGACGTCAGAGACTATTTAGGAAGGAGACGACTCACTTCTTTATGTCCTGAGTCTGTTCATTCCAGTAAGTTCTGACTTTTTCGTTTGTCCCAGGCTCTCTTAAGAGCAACAGGGGACCCACATTACAAATGCATCTTAAAATGTGTTTGTTTGGGGTCTTCTTGTGTTTGACGTCTGCCAACCTGCCACCAAACACCAGCTGATGAATCTTGGAATATTCTATGACGGTCATGAAGGAGTCGACCTGATGTGGCCTTCTCAGCCAGAGAAATGAAAGGTTGCATTCACAGGAGTCCTTTCAGCCCCTGGACTGAGACATAAGACATGTTTCCATTCACAAGTTCCTGCTGGGGGGTTTAGGTGTTTAAGTGCCTGCTGGGTGGGAGGGGATGTTGACGCTGTCGGCAGGAGATGACGTGCAGCACCCTCTGTTTCCTGTTTGTATTCTCAAACTTCTCATTCATAACCACCCTCATAGCGCATGCAGACAGAAAAGCAGCACCCACCTAACCTTCTATCTTGTTCTAGTTTGCTTTTCTTCTTCTTCTTTATGCTCTTTATCTTTTATTTATCAGAGGTTGGCAGACATGTGCAAGGTGGTGCATTAACACCACATCCTGGTGTGCAGTGTTAGATTATTAGGTCAGTAGATCATACAGGAACAGACACTTAATGGAGACACGACGGTTGAAAGAACCGAGGAACTGGTCAGCCCGGTTACAGCCTCCTGTATCACCATGGAAACCTGCGTTAGATACCATACTTTACCATGCATTAGTTCACTCAGTGTCCAGTGTTTTCCAGACTTAAGAGGGTGTTATTGCTCTTCTCATTTAACTCTTCAAGGATACGATGGTGTATTTTCCAAGGTGTTGAACTATTCTTTAAGAGCAGTGTCAACATCACGCAGACGTCATCATGTAAAATGGTGCCTTTATGTAGTTTTTGGTTTTCATAGATGAGTTATAGTTGAACTTGCCAACACATCCTCCGATGTATTCTTTCTGTTGTAATCCCTAAATCCAAAAAGTAAAGTAGAAAAAGAAAAAATCTGGTGATGTGCGGGTGAATGTGAGCAAGTGTGACCCCATTGTTGAAATCATTTAAAGCCTCCTCTGCTAAAACTACCCCTGATTTCTCCCCATCTTTCCCATTTTTCTCGCATCTCACCAGCCATCAAAGGCTTCTCACCTCAGCACAAGATCACCAGTTTCGAGGAAGCCAAGGGTCTGGACCGCATCAACGAGAGGATGCCGCCACGGCGAGACGCCTTGCCCACCGACGCCAGCCTCAACTCGCTCAACAAGGCTCTGTCCTCAGAGACCAACGGCACAGATGCCAAAGGGAGCACCAGCAGCAGCAGCAGCAACATCCAGTGAAGGCCAGCAGAAGCAGGCGCCGCCTTGGCCGTCGGGGCTGCCTGGCCCCCAGCCTCATCACAGCCCGCCACCGCAGAAAAGGGGCAAAGGGTGAAGGAGTGGGAAGGAAGGGGGGGGGGCTGGAGTGTGGAGGGGGGGAAGTAACCATGGCAGAAAGTGGGGGGACATCTTACTTATTAGTCTTTGGAAATGCCTTCATAATTTTAGTTCATAGTCAAATCAGCTAAGTTATTGCCAGGTCACATTTCTGAGCAGTCAGGCCTTCGGTGCCTGATTGTTCTCCACACCACAGTTTGATTGGGAGGAAGAGAAAGTCAGGGAAGAGGGAGACCTTAGAGGTGATTGATTTTAGTTTTTTGTTCTATTATTTTTATCCAATTTTACTGTCATATATTTATGGAATCTCCCTCTACTATGTATTTATCAATCTACCTGCTGCTATTTAACTTTTTATTCTTGTCACTTAATTTGACACCATGTCACTCAGTAGGATGCACTACTTTTGGTACTATCTAATGTTCATTTTTTTATTTTTTTAAACGTCTCAAATGTTTGTATGTTATGTGTGTCCTAAATGTTTTAATTGTCTTGTATGAGTGGAGATCACTTGGCTGCACATCAAATCTACGCTCGGGTACCAATAAAAGCAATCTAAATCTAATCTAATCTAATAAATCAAGTCAGGCACAGTCTACAATTCAACATCTATTTGAATTGCTTCTTCAAACATTAACAGTTGCTTGTGTTAGGATTTTATCAAATGATTTAAAGGTAAAGATTCCACATTTCTTGGGGTGGCCTCTCACAGTCCTGTTTTTC
>JBAMYA010000010.1:4933954-5003552 GCA_037176975.1 Arrhamphus sclerolepis
ACCTTTCGATACTTGTTGTACTTTTCTTGTATTTGGTCTTCCATTATCTACGAGAAAGAAAACTCATTACTAATAGGTCGGCAATAATTTGTCTGCACAGAAAAAAAAATAAAGCACTTCATGTCGTGTGTGCGGTCAGTTCTAATGTACCTTATATTCTTCTGTGCCAGGGGACAGGCTCTTGATCTTAGAGCCAAGCTGAACAAACATATGAGTTATGGTGGCGATCCGGGAATGGAGGTCTTTGTACTCATCATACTCGGCACAAAAATCCTCTTGGTACCGCTGACGTTGGTCCAAACTCGTTATGGTGACGTATGCACTACAAGTAGCCACAAAGAATAATACGAAGTCAGTGGTGATGTGATGTTGACTTTAAGAACAACATGGAGTATAACATATGACAGCACACACCTTCCTCCTTCTATATTTTGCATTTTGATACTCAAAAATCCAGCCTTTTACGGATAATGCTTTTGTACTGAATCGTTACCAACTTATTTTTTTTAACCTCGTTCCTACCAATAAATTACCTACATACTTAAAAATTCAGAACATATTCCAAGCCTGAAATGCAAAAATGAATGCAAATTATAAGAAGTTGACGAGAAAACACATGAAAAATTTGGAATCCATGCAGTGCAAAGGAAAAAAGGCAAAGTAAATGGATGAATAATCACTCTTTATAACCAATCTTCCTTTAGTATTGTTTTTCTGATTTAGATTTTTGATGTTCAATTTTCTAAGTAATATTGTTCACTCATTTTCTGGATTTTTTTTTTCTTCTTCTTCTTTTTTTTTTATTGACACAAGGGGGCAGCACAAGGCCACAATGGTCCATAGCTATGAAACACAACTGCTACACTGCTCATGGGTTAGAAACAAATTCTGTCATCAATTTCTTTACTTTATATGAACAAAAACAAATTCTAGGAGCCTATAAGCAGAGACAGCACATAGATCAATTACTTGAAAACAAGTTTACACTCACAGAACATAATCAGGCTTCTCCTCGGAGACCTCAGCTTTTGTGATGTCGGGATCTGGAACAAAAACACAAGAATATAAATTGAATTAGCTTGAGTCAATGCAGCTTTGCTATTGTTTGGATGTTTAGAAATGTGTTTTTGTTTTGCTAAAAACCACACAGTATAAGTGTGTTCCCACCCGCCCTTTGTGCAGACTTTCAAAGAGCTTGTGGGTATCAGGAGGCCTCTCAGTTTAGAGACCCAGTGCACCGCTGGAGCTGTTGTTTAGTCAGTGAGCCACATGAGATCAAGTGGACTCAAGAGGGTAAGCTTAAGGGAGCAAACATAGCCATGCTTATGAGATAAAACTATACAAACGCAGCAGCAGGCAGTCTGATCTAAGCCTGTGTGGTTCAGCTGGTATTTTATAGTCAGCTGTGGTGGAGAAACAACAGGTCAGACACATGACAGAAGGGTGTGACATGTGCAACCGCTGAAATATGACAGATGTAGTACCCAGTCGAGGATAACAATTATTGCCACAGAAGTTATAAAAAAAAAAGAAAAAAAAGACAGATAACAGAGAGAATGCCTTTTTGTGATTTGGCCAAACAATGTAAGACACATCAGACAAAAGGAAACAACTTATGCAAGAAAAAGGGGCCTTACTGTCTAGTTTGTCTGGATCCTGCTTGAGATCAGGACTCGATTTTAGCCATTCACTTCGTTGATCCTCTTTTAACCTCTCACGCTCCTTGTCTTTGTGCTTTTTAGATTTCTTCTTTCTGTGTTGGTTGTTGGTGAGCTGCTGTTGACTGCAGCCAGAGTCAAGCTGGGATGGCTGGAGGCTGTTTATTTTGGGCTCGTGCTCCCTCGTCTGTGAAGCCGGTCCACCAGATGTGCTGTACAGTTTATGCATCATGGTAAAGCCATTGTGGCTCCCAGTTTGGCCATGTTGGTTTTCCGTTTGGTAATTCGTCTTTTGAATTTCCGTCTTTGAATGTAAACTAGAATTGAGGGGTAGTGTTGTGTTATCGTGTGCTCCTTTGTTGTTTAAGAGTCCATTTACTGCTGGCTCACGTTGTAACTTAGGATCTATCAGTTTTTGTCTTTTAACTGCCAGTCTTTCCAGTGTGTCAAAAGGCACGGGGCGTTTCTGAAAATGGAAGAGACCAAGAAATAAAGAAATCAACATTTTCCTCTAAAATGCTTTGACACATCATGTAAAACCTGCAATCAAGCTCATTGAAACATACATTGGCATTTGAATATGAAAACACACACACACACACACACTGTATATATAGACAGACACTTTACCAACACTGTAAAAAATATTATTGAAATGCATGATAAAAAATCATCAGAAGTTCACTGTGAAAAATAGAGTAAAACTATTTTTCACATTATGGTTGAATAACATCAGTATTGTTAATTGTATGGTCATAACTGAAGTTTATATCAGTATTATGCTGTAAAAATGAAAGTATTTATCACTGAGAATTCATGTCTGTACTGTATATTTAACAGTGCACAGGTAAGTTAAAAAGAAAGCACATCCTCAGTTTATTCTAAGTGAGGATTATAACCCACCATCTCGTCTGTACCAGGTCTTAAAGTTAAAGAAACCTCAGATGAAGACATGACATATTACGGTGACATTGTTTATTAAAGAAAAGCTATACCTTCAGCAGCAATAACCTGAAGTAATCCTACTCTTTATGACATTCCCTGTCTCCTACATGGATATGGAGGAGGTTTGGCACGCTTCTCTATAATGTTGCTTCACTTCATTGAGGTTTTCTGGCATTCATTTAGGCACAGCTCCCTCTGCAACATTTCAGTCAGGTTGAAGTCTGTATGTTGGCCCACTGCAACACCATGATTCTTTTCTTTTCTGTTTTAGATTTCCTGGTGTTTCATGACCCAATTTTACTCAAGCTTCAGCTGTTAGACAGGCTGCCTTACGTCTGTCTTACAATCTTTTGGTTTACAGAGGAGTTTAATGGTCAATTAAATGGTTTCAAGTGTCCTAGGCCAAATGGCTGCATAACAAGCCTGTAAATCCCTTCTCTACCAACGTGCTGAACAGTTGGTATGCAAAACTTTTGCTGATATGTTGTGCTCTCCAATTTAGTCTAAAGGAGATTGTTATAGAAGTCTTATAGAAGTGTTTGTTCCAATGCAACTCTGCAAACCTATGATCTACTGTCATGCACTTTTGGAGAGATGGTGCTTTCTGTTGGCTGCTTTTACAAACTAGTTGTGCTTTTGTTAAGTCCTTGACTGTGTATAATGTTATGCTCATCTGATGTTTTAAGACTTTCTAAGGACCAGATGATATGTCCTAATATGTAAAAACATAGAACTGAAAAAAGGCTTGAGGGCATTATCTCATGTTCAGAGCGCACAGAAAAATGTACATCATTAAGCACCGCTAACGGATTTATCGTTTCAAATGACAACCAAAATAACCATTTACCACAGCAGGATTTTTTGCTATATTTTGATCCTCTGAGGTCTTCAGCATCGATGAGCTTGTTTGGAGATTTCTTGATTGGTTGCTGATATGTGGCTGCAACTTTCTGTAGGACACAGAGGGAGAAATATGGTAATGATACATAAATACTGTCTCTGTGGACAGTTTCAAGCAGTCAGAGTGCATTATTAAGACACCTCTTCTCTTACCTGGCCAGCAGCCTGCTGATCTGCTGCTTTTCCTCCTCGCTGTAGCCTGGCCAGTCCCTCTGCACATGCTTGTAGAAGTCATCCCTCAGCAAGAAGCTGCTGTCTTTGGGGTTCACTTTTGCCACCTGAAACATCACAAAACACACAATGCCAGTTAACACTCAATTTCAATTTTCCTTAAGGATGGAACCATTTCTTCAGCTTATAAAGGTTTTGCGATGATCACCAACATATATACTGGTCATTTCTATAATATGCCTGCTGTTCAGAGATAGGCGCACAGGGTGCAGCCTTTTCTCTGAAAGCAGCTGCCTGCTGAGGTCTGCTAGAAGTTAAATTGTACTCCTGCGCCATTGTCATTGGCTACATTCATATAATGCCAACACTCATATATCAAAATCTATGCTTAATTTCAAATTAACCTTCATATGCATGGCACAAAATCTGCTTGTAAGATCCACAGATAAATAAAGTATTTCAGTTCTATAATATCACAGCTACTACACTTGCAGGTTTACTTTACTTGTAAAAATCACTTCACTGTGTTGCATTTAAATGAACATGATGGAGTGAAAACAACCCCAGGTCTATAATTAGAAGGTAAAGAGTGTAAAGTTTTCTCAGGAACCAAAATGATGTGAATAAAAGCAGTCATCTCACCTAACTGATAGTGTGGATAGAGTCCCTACAGACAATTAATTTTGAACTTTGTTCATGCACAGAAAGTGTTTTATTTTACTTTTAAAAAGGACTTTTGGTATTAACATTGTAGTCCATGTGAGTCAACTACTAACTACTGTCAATACACATGAAAGGGGGAGTTTGTGACCTCTACTTTTATTAACAACTGCCTATTTTGTTATAAATATCCAAGTACTGATCTATTTCTATGAAAGCAGACCATAAAATCTGCACCTTTTGCATTTATTGACAGTAAATTGTGCAACTTGTCTGGACTCATGATAAGATGGCAGCTTTTTGTGCCCATACAAAGTTAAAATAACTTCCATTTGTCTGAAGGGACCCTATCCACACTATCATTTTAGTGGGATTACAATTTTGAGTCTTGTCAGAGGCTCAAAATAGCAATTTACTTTGGCGTAGCTCCATCGCCCAGTGTGTTAGCATTCTGTTTTGCTGTAAACACATGTTCTGTTCTGCCTGTGGGTAAAATATTGAAATAGTCACTATCTAGAGTCTAAGATGAGTCAAAAGTGGCAAATCATTGGCATTCCTGAAAAGCATAACTCTCTTTCTGAGCTTCTGTAGCCATATGAGACTCTCAGTCTTTGTTATAGTCATTTCAGCCTCTCATCTGACTGCCTTTCTCTGAGGAAATCCATCTTTCTGGTGCCTCCTGACGGAGTGGCCCGCCCGGCAGCAAACAAAATCTCTGAAGAGACAATTAAAGCAGTGGCCTAATTACTCTCATGCACTGTCACAAAAAGCACGTACAAGCACAGACATGAACAACAGAAGACCTGGAGAAAATTGACACACGTGCATCATTTAGGAACTTCTAAAAAAAATATGTACAGAGGAAACAGAAAGATCATAACTTCAGTTAAAAACACAGCTGATCCTGATTTCTCTCAGAACTAGGTCATCTTGTTTGTCAGATCAAATATTGGTTCTGGTGTTCCGGTCCTGAGCCTTTTTTTTATTTTTTAATGGAAAGCATAAACAATGGAAAGTAATTGCTAGACATGAAAGCTGTTTGCAGCTTGAGTACATTAAAGCATTTTTTTCATTAATTTATTTATTTAATGGGATCAGATGCATTTTCAAATAATGTTAATGGTTGGAACACTGTGCTTATGTGCATTATTGCTCAGGTAGGATTTTGTTTTTCCCCCTCCCAAAAACATTAGCCAGACTAATGAAGCATAGAAACATATTTGTGGATATAAGAATGTTTTTATGTGTAGGAAGGGTGTGTACACACATACCATTAGTGCAGTGTGTGTGTGTGTGTGTGTGTGCATACATCCAGGAGTCTGTGTTGTATCTGCAGGAAGCGTTTTTAATAACCTCATCAAGTATGGCACCCAGTTCGGCCTTGTCCTTGGGCCCAGCTCGCTCCCTTTCCAGCCAAAGCAGGAGCTCTGGTTTTCTGTATGCTTTGAGGGCCAGCAGGTGAATGATGCGGTCCTTAAGGGGCTTCTGGATCGGCGGGGCCAAACTGCTGGTCCTCCTGTTGTTAGCCGTCTGCTTGTAGATGTTACTTTCTGAGACAGATGGAGGGGCTGGCCTCTTGTGGTACTTGACACATCTACCTGAACACACACAAAATAAGATTTCTGTTTGGAGAAATAAGCGATACCTGGTAAAGGTAGTTCAATTAGCAGTTTAATTTGGATTATGTTACCCGTAATACCACACACTATCATGTAAGGACAGATAGTGAGAAGTCTGTATAAAGTACATTTTTTAAATAATAATGGCATTTGTTTTTTTTTGTTTTTTTAGTAGAAGGTCAAACAGAATCAGTGAGATGGAACAAAAGGGACTGGAGCTGAGTTAGTCTTCAAAATATCTCCTTGTATATATGATCTAGATTTTACAACGAGAATGAGACCTGCAACTGTTTGTCCTCAGTTGAGAACATTATTGCTAATTATTGCCTTCATTTCAGCTCCAAACAGATGGAGCATGTCAGAGCAATGAAAGCCATCTCTCTGTGTCTCTGTGCTAATCCCATTACAGGTTAATCTGTGCTTTGGAGGTCAGAGTGGAGGAGAAGTCCTGGAAAAGACTGTCACTTGTCTACTACCAGCTATTAATCAAGATATATATACAGAAGACTGAAACATTTCTTACTTATGGTAAGGAGGGTATGTGTAAATGTGTAATTTTTGAAATTATTTAAAAAAAAAAAAAAAAAAAGACCAAAACTTTGTTTATTGGTAGCAAAATACAGTAAGAAAGCAGAAATTGCAATAATATGAAGATGATTAGAAAGCCTCTGCCTTTGATCATCATCTCATAATACGGGATAAAATGGTAAAAATGACTCAGGAAATAAAAACCATAACTGGAAAACATCGAGGAATTTCCTCTCAGCACCTCTGCTATGCAAGTAGCCAAATCTTAAATCTAAAAAAAATTCATAATGTTTCTTAAATTCATCAAAAATCTCAACCCTAATTCTAATGAAGTTGGGGGACTGCAAAACATAAATAAAAATAGAATGCAAATCTCATAAACCAACATTTTATGCCCAATAGAACATAAAGAACATATCAGATGTTGAAATTTGATAATTTCCTGGAAAATATCAGCTCAATTTGACTTTGATGGAAGTGATACTTTCCAAAAAAAGTTGAAACAAGGACAGCAAAAGGCTGGAAAAGTAATTGGCGCAAATCAAAACAAATAGTTCAGTAACATGACTGGTATAAAAGAAGCATTTCGGACAGACAGAGCCTCTCAGATTTAAAGACAGGCAGAGGTTCAATAATCTGCGACAAACTGGAGGTCTAAAAATTGTGGAACAATTTCAGAAAAATCTTCACTAACAGAAAATTGCAAAGTTCCCACCATCTATGGCACAAAACATCATCAAAAGATTTAGAGAATCTGAAGGAGTGCCTGTACGCATGGGACAAGCCCAAAGATCAAAACTAGATGTGTATAGTCTTTAAAACCTCAGGTGCCACTGCATTAAAAAAAAAAAAAAAGAGATGATTCTCTTCCAGAAACCTGTGAACACAGTTCGCACTAATGAAAGTGAAAGCTGTATCGTGAAAAGATGAAACCACACATAAACAACGATTAAGTAACACTGCCGTCCTCTCTGGACCAAGCTCATCTAAAATAATCTGAGAAAAAAAATGGGAAATGTTTCTGTGGTCAGATAAATCAAAATTTTGAGATTATTTTTAGAATCCATAGACACATGTCCTATGGACTAAAGAGGAGCGGGACCATCCAGCTTGTTATCAGCAGTTCAAAAGCCTGCATCTCTGATAGCATGGTTGCATTAATGTCTATGGCGTGGGAAGCATACACATCTGGAAAAGTACCATCAATGCAATTTAGAGCAACATCCGCTCCTATGAAGACAACATCTCTTTTAGGGAAGGCCTTGCATATTTCACCAAAACAATGCTAAACCACACACTGCATCCATCATAAGAGCATGGCTTCACATATTAAATTTTAAAAAAGGCAACAAAGGCCCAAGATTGCTGATCAGCTAGAATCCTGCAGCAGACAAGAATAAGACAACATTCCTCTCCTAAATCTCCAGAATTTCTACTCACTTCCCAGAGAACTGTTAAAAGAAGAGGTGATGCTACACAATCATCATCCTTTTCCACATTTTGAGCTGTTTTGCTACCATCAAAGCCAAATTGAGCTAATATTTCTACCAGAACTCTTGAAAACTTGACTATTTGTTTATAAGCAGGCTAAGGTTGTATTCTTGGTTAATGTTTATAAGCATTCAAATAAATTCTCTCTTTAGGCTGCATGATCTTACAGGCCCGGAGAGTTTTTGAGTTGTTGTTCTTTATGAGATTTCATAATACGGAGCCTTAAAGTACTGCTTAATTGAAAACCCTATGAGAAGGTGCTGTTGTCAGATTTAGTATCAGAGTCCTCTTTCCACAATCAAAAACAAAAAAAAACATTGTAACCAAAAGTCAAATGATTAAAAACCAAAAAGTATAGACAAAGAGACAGAAAAACCCCCACACCTTAAGACATTAATGAAATGGATAATATTTCTATAAGTCTACATGTTCTTTTAGGAATGTATTTTCAGTTTGCCTCTCCAATTTAAATATAAATATCAGGATTTTATGGAAAAGTATATTGTTGTTATTGCTGCAATTCTTCTTCTGAAAAGACGCTTTCGGACTGAAAGAAAGGGTGCACAACTCTGTTAAGAGAGCATTCTTATTCATTTACCTGATTATGCATGACAGATAACAATGCACACTTATTTGGAACAATAAAAAGAAATTTGTGCAAATTGAAAAATACTTCCCTCAAGGATAATTTCACATGCCTTGTCCTGTTCACATTTACACACGTGCAATTTCTCAACTTAGTAGCAAACATTTTCACGTCTGTGCTGATGGGGCCAGTTTGAACCATAGTGTGGATGCTGATTTTTTTTTTTGAATGTTTTTTAATAAGATTTTAAAAAATAAATATCCTTTCAAACACGCTTCCTGACAATGAAAGTGTGTGTGTGTGTGTAAGTGTGTGTGTGTGTGTGTGTGTTTTCAAAATCTTCCTCTGTGTCATCACACTCATGTAGCTGTGCAATCTTCTTCTTAAGGTCTGTTGTTATGCAATCTGCACAGTCTAAATTTGGTCCTAATCAACCAGAGTTTCAGCAGCCCTGGAGCTCCAGCCCTGACATGGAGGTCGAGAAATGAGCCAACAAAAAGATATTGCATAACTGTGACAAAGGCTGGAGGGGTGGGGGGGTGGGGGTAGATTTATTGTGGCTTGCTGGAACTGAGTGTTAATTTTTCTCTTTTTAAGTATTGCGAACAAAGTAAAAAATAGAGAACCTATATTGTGTAAAAAAAAAAAAAAATGAGAGAGAGAGAGAGTATAATAAACTTAAAAGTGTCTGCCTATGCATGTTTTATAAAAATCAAACAAAGGAGAGAGAAAATCTGAATACCTTGGCTGTGGAGGCCTGTTTTGAGATATATTACGCTTTAGTGAACATATACTGGAAATGTATACCTGCATACTTTCAATTAACACCATGATGCTCTATGCCTTCAACTCCTTTTGTAATTGAAGCATTTAATTATCTAAGATGGATGAGAAATGATATTTTTAACCTGCGCTTGTAAGTGCACACAGTCCAATTAAGCATGTTTGACAATTCTTGTGAGGTGTGTGGTTACATGTGGAACTCCAAAATGCATGATTAGCTGTTTGTGTCATATAACAGGTGAATCGGTTTCGTTTTGTTTTGTAAATGTGCCACAGAAAGTGTAGTTTGATTCTTATTGCTATTATTTGGAACTCTGCTTTGTATATCAGTTACAGGTTTGATACTGCTCAATACTTTAAGATTAAACAAAAAAAAAATACTTAGGTCTTTTTTTTTTTTGTTTGTTTGTTTTTTTAAAAACCTGCTTTAAGTGCCAAGTAATTCACTACACGACATGAAGCCTTGCTTTTTGTAATTTAACTTTGAAACTGTTGGCAGATGAGGCATGCACTTGCAACTATGGGAAGTATTTTATATAACTGTTCAATAAAAATGTGCATGAATTTCAACTTGAAATGAGCCTCGGTGTCCTGTGTGTGTGTGTGTGTGTGTGCGCGCGTGTGTGTGTGTGTGTGTGCATCAGCCAAAGTGATGCAAGAGGACGCAGAAATAGCATCAATTACATTCTTTTTTTTACATTTTCCAGCATGATTACAGGAGGCACATTTTTTATTGTATATCATTCAAAATCATTAACAGTAGCTGGTGTTTAAGAGGTTAAAAAGTACCATAAACCTTTGAGACAAAACTATGACTCTCTACAGTCACATCCAGGGGCTTTTTGGACAGTTTTTCCATGATTTTGCCTTTACATGCCACCAAAAAAAAAACAGTGGAGGCAGAGTCATGGTATGGGTATGTTTGGCTGCACAGGGCTACGTTTTCAGCTCACATTCAGCCAAATCTGCAAAACTTCAGCTAATTCATAGTGTTGATGGATAAAGATACTGTAAAAGCTAAAACACTGATCTCAACCCAAAAGAGCGTGCAGGGAGGAAACTCAGATTCTGGAGATGTCTCCAGACTTCAGGCAGTCATTGACTAGACATGTATTTACAAAAAAACATGTATTTAAAAAAAAAATTGTTAACTAACATATGTTTATCACGTGCGTGTAAACTTATGCTTTCACTGTAACTGTGATTATAAAGGACAGATGTGAATGAGTCCTGCAAGTAAGAGAAAAAAAACTAACATGGTTGTCCAAATACTTTTGAGCCCCTTTGATAAATGACTGTGATTTCTAAATGGTTGGTGTCATATATTCTGGTTAGTGCCATATTTTTTGTGTGATCGTATTGATTGATTGTTTTTGTCTTTTTGAAATCCGTGATAAAATGATACAGACTGTCCAAAGATGTCTTGAATGCTTCTTTCTTGCAGCTTGTTTTCTTTTATTCACAGAAACTTGTTGAATTTAGTCCATGTTTGTCTGTGTTATGCAACGTTCTTCTCTGCCAAATAATAAGGCGTCGACTGGCCAATGTGTAGATGGGAAATTGTTCCTTGGCAATTCTTCAGCAAAGGTGTTTCCTCTCTATCAGCATTCGTGACTTCTTTTAAACGCAGAAGGTGAAGCCAAGACGACGTAGGTTTACCTGAGTCAGTGACGAAGATCTAAATTTCAAAAATTAGATTTTACTGTGTATATTATGATCTACTGTATATATTTACACAGTAATAAAAGATATTACATAAAAATAAGTAATACAATGTGTGGTCTGGAGAAAAAAGGAATTGCAATGTTTTGACAAAGAATCCACCATTTTCGGGCTTTCGGTTTTCACTCTGTGCGTCCTTGTTTCTTCAGTTCTAATCACACACAATACTCGGATCAAAGGAAGTAAACGCTGACATCCTGTTTTTTTGGGAGGACCAAAAAAACAGGAGCAGGAGTTTTGTAAGTGCAGGGAAGAGTGTGAAGACTGACTCAGTTTGTTCATTGTTAAAGTGACAATACGCTGGAGAATAAATCTCTTAAGGTTATTGTCTTCATGAGCCTGAGCTACTTTGTGTTACAAGTCGAAAACAAGGCAATTCCTTCAAAATTATAGTGCACAACCATTTCACTGTTCCAGATTGTATCATATCTAGCACTCATCTTGACTCCATTCTTCTTACAATTCTCCTTTTACACTAGATGTATGTTGGATGGTTTAAATATGCACTTAGTTGAAGTATCTTTCTAGCCTCAAGTCCTCTTGGAAATGATCCTCTTCTCAGCGGATCAGCTATGTAATATTTTCACAGATCACTGTTTTTTTAAGAATGAATGATGGCACTGTCTCATTTTTTTCTTTTTAAACTTTTAAATAAGCATCTTGAGTGTGCTTGTCTGACCAGTAGTAAGGACGAATGACGACTTGACAGAGGAGTGGCTGTCATCAACAGATTCACCCCAGAGATGAGTCCTATCCTTTCTACTGTTCTAGAGGAGTCATTCTGAGAACAGACACCTCCTAATGTTTGCAGATGACACAATTTCCTTCTGTTTGCCACAGGATGATGAGGTTTGTCATGGGACAGGTGCTGGAGTACTTTATGGAGTGCTGTGAAAATCACATGCCGAAATAAAATGTCAACCAAACCGTTGACATTGCCCTAAGCTCTCCAAAAAGCCCCCATCTGGATCTCAGTCTTGTGGGTAAGAATCTAAACATTCACCTGAACCCAACTGCCATTTGCAAGAAGGGCCAGCAAAAACTGGACTATGCATACGCTGAGGGCCACGGACCTACTAAAGGTTTGCGCGTATAAAAAATGAGTGCAAACTCACTGCACACGCAAAAAGATGCAAACTGATTTACGAACACTGCATCTTTCAAAGGTGAAAAATAGCGCCTGATGCAGTTGCACTGAGAGGGTTCTGGCTGCAGACTGCAGAACAGGGAGGGGTTGGATATAGGGTGGAGTTAGATGTCCGACTCCGCCTTCAACCCGATTTGATTGGATAATGCTTTTCCTAACCCTAACCCTCACCCTGGCCTCACTCCCCCACACGTCCCCCTGTCCATCATCATTTACCACGCCCCTCAGATGTCCGACTCCACCCAATATCCAACCCCTCCCCAATCTGCAGTCTGCAGCCAGGGGTTCTTGGTTCCACTTAGTGCTTGTAGCCCCGAGTCACCGGAGAGCGACCAACTTTAAATCATTACAGGGCAGTGACAATGAGGAGAGTTAGCAATGACCGTGTCGGCTCTGCGCAGAACTCTCTCAAAGGGGCCTCACCCTGACGTCATCACGTAGCGGTGCGTCAGACTAAAACAAGTGAGGGGTCTTTCAAGATGAAGGGAACCTATCCATCTGGCAGCGAAATAAAAGAAAAAACAAGAGGAGTAAAAAAAGAAAAAGAAAAACATAGACATTGAGAAAGTGGTAACCAGCGCAGATAATGTCCTACAGAAGCTAATTTAGTTTGGAACAGCTCCGTCTGTCCTGCTGATGTTGACTCTTGCAGTTTAGCACCTACAATCAACTTGTTTGCTTAGCTAGCAGGCTGAAAATAAAAAAGAGATAACTTGGACAATACGGTTATCAAATGAAAGCTATTTCCTGCTATACTTAACTGTCAAGCTAAGAATGCTAAGTTATAGAATTCATAGGCAAGAAATAATGTATTAGCAGGGTGCATGGATGGAAGTTACTGCATGCTGTGTGCTGGCAGTGTTTTTATATTCTTTTATTACCCGTGTGTGTTAAGAAGGCTTTATGCTTCTTAAAACTGTAGTTATTTGTGTCTTGTGTTATGTTTTAAATTTAGACCTAGTGTCATAATGTTTAATTTTCTGTATTTGAGCCATGTTAAATCAAATTTCCTCTACTTTAATGAACTCAATTATGAAGTATAAGTAAGTAGAAGAACAGTGTCAAAGAACATTAAAAAGTTGCCTCTGAGGAATCTAATGCTATAACAACAAAGCATTTTAAGAGGACATAATTAACATGTTATTGTTATAAGTATACAATATGACTTAATTGTCTTTCCTCAGGTTTATTTATTTAAGTTTCTTGCGCCACCATCAGCTGATGGTTTGTCAGATTACGGTCTACATATTTGTGTGAGGCAGGATTCTCAAAAATGGCTGCACTCGAAACTAAATATCGCAATCGTGCACAAATCGAGGATGAGTTGAGGCTATGTTTATCAAACATTGCGCCAAGAATTGAGGATCTTTGCAAGGCAAAGCAGGCTCAGGTTTCACATTAACATCGCTTACCTGCAAGCTTCTGTAAAAAATGCAGATGATATGCCTACTGTTTGGCCAAATAATAATAATAATAATGATAATGATCAATAATAATAATGATAATAATAAAACACAAATTCAATTCAGAGGTCTGGTGCCAGTTCCCAATAGCAGTAGCCTAGAAATGATAATAGGCCTACCACTAGGCCTATTGATAATAACAATAATAATGATATTAATGCCGGCAAGCTCACATTAGTCTGGCCAGTTATAACAACAACCTAGTACTGATAATGGGTATACCTGCCAATGATAACAATAATAATAATGCAGATGTTCAAAACGAGGCTCAGTTTTCGAAATGGGTAGAGTGACACAGTCTGAGGACTGTGGGTTGTACTGGGATACTGATACTGGAGACAGTAGCTGGCTCCTAGGAGAGTTTTATAGATAAGTATAAAACAAATGAATATTATGATACATGTGTAATGAATGCCTATTGACTAGAGTATAAAGTAGACAATGTGAGTTCTGGAAAAATTGAATTACAGAGTGGTAGATTGTGTCCAGTTTCTGGAGTGGTCCTTTGCATGCCTGTCAGTAGATTGTATCCCCATAATCTAATAAGGGAAGGTTGGTCTTTTCATCAGTCACATGTTTGGCAGCGGATGTAGATGAGGAAGGATTTCTGTATAGAAAACCAAGCCTTGCTTTGACCTTAAATTGTAGCATCTTAACATAATGTAAGAACAGTGCATTATCCAATCAAGTTCCTAGATATTTGTCGACAAAGTCTTGTTGGATGATGGTTCCATCTGTGGATGTCCATGGTTGATGAGGGAACCCTGGGCCTCATGTACAAAGATTTCTGTGGATTTCCTACTGAAACATGGTGTATGCTCAAATCCAGAAACCCTCCTACGCACAAAAATGTCCAGAAGCACGAATGTGTGCACACGCACGAATCCAAGCACATTTCCTTAACATCCCAATCAATGTGGAATTGAGCGCACATGTTTGAGTACCCGACCTCTCCCTGTCCACGCCCACATTTAAATACGCAAATCACATTTAAATAAGCCTTGCACCAGAGATTCCCCTCTCTGCACGGTCAGAAGATAATAATTAAAACAAAAGAGTGAGTGAGACAGAAATAAAGAATTTCACGAAAGCAAATTGGAGGTGCTACTCTCTGAAGTGGAGGTGCACAAACATGCTCTTTGGCAACAAACTCGAGAAGTGGGTGGGAGAGTGTGTGTGAGGCTGTCAATGCTGTGACGTCAGAGAGGCACACAAAAGCAAACGAGAAAAAGAAGTGCCTCAGTTGCTACAGTGTTGGCCCATGAACCTAAAAGTTAGTGGTTTGAACCCTAGTTCCTCCTGTGCTCAACAAGACACTGACTGGTTGAAAGCAGCAGTGCTTTTGTGGTTTGGAGCTGTAGCAGCACACCTGAAAATCGTTATATAAGTGTAAGCCATTTACCATTTACATACTATTGTTGCAAATTAGTGCAGAAGTGCACTGGAGAAAAGGTTAGGCTGATTAAGACACTTCACACTTTACTTTGCACACACAGACAATCAGGGGCTTGTTAGAAAGATCTTAAGCTGTAGTGTGACCAGCAAAAAACAGCAAGTCACTAACTCCAACCACCGACTAGCAATGATGCTGTGAAGACAGGATAGAAATTGTGGGAGCACATGGTCAATGCACGTCACTAAGACTAATATTAGGACAATTACACGAATAATTTACTCACCAAGAAGCCACCAACTGCATCAGTGCCAGCTTGTAGTCTGTCTCCAACATTTGCACATCACATATGATCTGAATATTGATTGAATGAAAAATGTTTCCTGTTGACATATACAAATTCATCATGTGATGGTGCTTTTATAGCGATGTGTGTTTCTGTTTCTCTCAGGTACAAATAGAATTTATGAGTGATCCCGACCTGTCATAGGAGTCACATAAAATAGACTGCTGTTATTCGAATGAGGTTTTCTTGACTAATTGATTGTATATTTAATTACTTTGAAGCAGTCGGGAATAAATATATTCATTATACCCCATAACTATGCTGGCATCATTCTGTTTGACTTAATTTATGCACTAATTGAAGGTTAATTTGACTCTGTATAGCAAGGTGAGTGGGAAGCGTAACCAGCTGCGTCATGACTTTTGGATGCCTTAGAGCATCAGGCTCTCCGAAGAGAGCGTGTGCTCCAAGAGTTTGTAGATATCCTTACGGAGACAAATGAATAGCTGTTATCATGATTTAAATTGCCAAGCACTGCACTGCTGCAAATATGCAGCTTGCTAGAGCCACAACTCCAGAGATGAACATGCCAATCAAACCTAACTCCACAACATGTCCCAGTCTTCTGTGAGTCGTGTGATCCCCTTGATCATCAAAGCTCCCATCAATTTATCACCCAGGTACATAAAATTCCCAAACACCGCTGACGAACAAGTACAAATCAAGAAGGACTTTCACGCCATGGCTGGCCTGCCATACATGATCAGAGCAATAGACTGCACACATACGCATCAACACACCTTCACCTGACAAATTCCCTTTCCCCAAACACAAAATGTACCACTCCATCAACATCCAAATCATATCAGACTACAAATACAACCTTTTAAATGTCGTTGCTCAATAGCCACGGGGAGCGCACGACTCCTTTGTGCTGCAAAATAGTGCCGTTGGTACGCATCTTGCGCAAGGCGCACATGGAGATGATTGTCTTTGACAAGTGACTCGTCTGATTGTTAATATTCACCATGTAAACTTCATTAGATTATTTACCTGAAATTCCTTTCTTTCCTTTGTCATCCCTGTAATGAGACAGGGACGCTCGCATGCACACCTATGCAGTTGTGGAGCACTATTGGTGTGCTGAAGGCCAGGTGGACTTTTCTTTTTGGCTGAAAGCAGGATTTTTATCTCAGAGCCCATAGTTTTTCTTTTTGCACCCTGATACCATTCTCATGAATGAACACTTCCTGGCACAGGAGATAGGAAGCGTAGCCTTATATGGTATTATTTTGAGCATCAAGTATGCAAATTTACTATCCTCGTGCATTTAAATACGCAGAAGTGGTGTTCATCATGTTTCTGCAGGTCGTTTGCACGCTTTTGCGAAGTTAAGAGCGTTTGTTGAATATGACGTGGCATGTTTGTAGGAGACCTTCTTGCGAAAAAAAGTGAGAAATTTAGAATAGGAATACGAAAATGGGGTCCCCTGTGTAGGATCTATACTAAAAGTGTGTGTAAACCCAAAAAACAAAGAAAAAACAACAACTTATAAAACCACGCGTAGAAACACCTTCATGAATCACAGCTGCACCTCAACGTTTGCGTCCTGTCCTGCCCTCTACACGCCCACATTCTACCATAAATGGTCAATGCAAAGCACCTCCTGAATGTCAATGTGTGTGTGATGGCAGCGTGTGGTTTTTGCTCAGCGCCAGAAAGGAGGTGATTCAGTGGCAGCAGCACCAGCGAGTGACAGAGTGTCCCACCTGGGCTGTGTTAATGATCCATGTCCCTCTACAGTGATAGCATGGGAGTGAGAGGAACGCCAGACCAGCAGCCACCGCTTCTGGTGTGCGTATGTGTTGGTGCGTAGTGTAGAATAAATGTCTAGTCTGGAAGCTGCAGCCTGCCTGTGATCATTGCCAGCAGCTTACCCAATTCCTCTACCGTGTATTTAAATGAGCCAGCTGAGCAATGTTATTTCATGGTTAACAATGGTAACCACGGAGACCACCCAACCACACCCCAAGTGCACTATGTGTTTGGTGGAGGACGGGTACTGACGAATGCTGTTCTGCAAAATCAGAGAGAAACAATTGATGAGTTGAAATAAATGAGAACAGTATTGAATAATTTGTGTGATGTTATGTCTGACGTCTGCGATGGACTGGCGACCTGTCCGGGGTGTACCCCTGCCTTTCGCCCCAATGTGAGCTGGGATAGGCTCCAGCAGACCCCCGTGACCCTGAACAGGAAATAGCGGGTATAGAAAATGGATGGATGGATGTCTGACGTGTCAAACACATTACAAGAACTTGGACAGAGTGAACTTTATTGCTGTCTTAAACGTTGCATGTGATGAAACTCCTCTTGTCGGGGAGAGGAATGTGATGAGAAAACTTTGATGAAATACTGTGTGGAGTTTGATTTAAGATTTAAGTTGGTTTATAGGTCTTTTTTAAAATGTATTTGAAAGGTCCCTATGCATAGTTATGGCTCACCAGCGCAAGCATAAATAACACAGCGGTTTTGAATGCTTATGATAAAGTCGATTAATGATTACAGTTTGATATGGAGTGAAATTAAATGTCTGAGAGGAATCATGATGCAATGTGGCTTCAATTCTTCACCTCACCATCTGCGTTGCAAGTTTCAGGCCCCATTTTGTGCGTACGCAACGTTTATAAGTGAGAACCCCAGAAACGTATAACATGGTGTCGTCAGCATATAAGTGAATACGGGCTTTGCTGACAGTTTGCGGAGCGTCGTTTATAAATTTAGAGAAAAGTATTGGACCAAGAACTGAGCAATAAGAGAGGACATAAATGAAAAAGCAATGTGTTGATCTGAAAAGGGGCAGCGTCTGTGAGGGGAGGTTCACGTTAGAAACACGAGTAGAAACAAGTCTGACGGCTCCAGTGAGCAGCAAGTTCATTTCCAGACTTGCTCGAGAAACATTGAAGAATAGTAACACGTCATGGCTGGGATTTGGGCAGCTCCTCCACAGCTGTCAATTGTTTAGCATCTGTTCCTGCTTTTAGTGGACAAAACACACACTATGTGATCGTATCAGTGTGTCTTTGTGCTGCTGATGCACGCATTTAACAACTGCTGGAAATCTGAGACGTGGCTGCTTGTCTTTAGTAACCTATCCCAAAGTGTTCCACAGCACGCCACATGTTTGTTTATCTTACATAATTTCTGACATCACTAATGAACAAGCTCTTATTCTGTCTATGGAAAGCCACAGTGTCCTCCCAACGGGTCAAGTGCTGTCTGAGGCGGAAAAAATAAGTGATGGGAGTTGCCTAGAAAACATTCATCCAAATTGAGATTATTGTTAAATGGACTCAGGTTTGCACTGAGTGGCTGACTTGTGAGTTATCCACCCACTTTACGTCAGGAAGGGAAACCAGTGTTCCCTTCTTTATCTAAAGGAAGTGTGGGAATAAGCATCAGCAGTGGAGCGCACAAGCTTGGACACCTTTTGTACTCGCCACTCAGCTCGAGTCTGCGGGAGAAGTCAGAGGAGATTGCGGCCACAGAGTCACCATGAAGTCCGTCTGGGTTCTTGTCCTCCTGCTGATTCCATCTGTCCATCTCTTCACACCAGGTAGGACAGTGACTTACGCTGACAACAGCTCTATCAAGTTTACAAGTTTAATGTTTTTCTTTAGAAGAAAAAAATAACTATTAAGGTTTGTTTCCTTAAGAGAGATGGAGAGAAAAAAAAGAAAACTGAATCTAACATCTGTCACACCTCTGACTTGTGATCATTTATTAGCTTTTATTGTGTAAAATGAACAAATCTCTCCCTTTTTTTTCTCCTGCAGCTGATCAGATTAATTGTCGTAAGGTTTTTTTTCTTTTTCCTTCCTAACCAAAGTAATTTAACTTTGTTTTGGTATGCATAAAGATAAAGATCACAGTGATGTTCACACTTTGAACCTTGCCTCTGGGACCTCCACTCAGAGTGTATTTCCGTTCATCCAGGCTGATAAAGAGCGTGTGCACGTATGTGCATGTTGTCTTGCAAAAGAGTTTATCATTTTGCCATCTAAAGAAGCACATATCAGAAAACACAAGGCCAAAAATGAATTTTAAAAAGAAACTAATTAATCAAAAATAAAAAAGTGACATTTAAGGCCTATTGGAATGGACAAGCTGGTTGGCTCTTGGGTTGTTTTGTTGCTTTTTTTTTGTTTTCCTCTGTGCATTGAAGTGACCTGGACTGGGCTGATATGTGATCTAACAGCAGATAGCAAGTGGGAACCAGACCGTGCCCCCTCTCTCACACAGAAAGCCAATTATTGCCCTGGAACCTCAAGGTCTCAGTTGACAACAAATCCACTTCCAGCAGTAAATATCTGGAGGAAACACCCTTACCCAAGCTGTGTCATTAAAGTGTGTGAAGTATAACAGTCTCGCATCTTGTCCTTGTAATGTTGGCAGCATTGTGCCACACAGGCGCAATCCTTGACTCACAATTAAAGGCCATTAGATTTATTTTAGGACCAGGTTACAGTCTTTTAAGAACTTGATTTGGAGTTGCCAAAACTACAACTTCAGCTTATTATTGACGTTAACAACGAAAATAACTTTGATTTGTCCCAAAAAGCTCCAGACACTCTACATGAACTTTTTAAGCTTTTCATCGGCAGCTCTGATGTAAAAATGTGCCGACTGAGGTCGCAGCAGATGGCAGCACAGACAGGAAGCCTGACGCAGGTCAGGGGACGACAATTGTCTGTCTGTGACAGGATGCAGCTTCACACTTGGAGCAGAGGATGTCCACCTCAACATGCCACAACCTCCATTTGTGTCTTGACTTTTCGTCCCCAATCTGATGCTGAGGAGCAAGGAGGTCTTTGTTGCAGACACGGGCCTCTAAAGCTGTGCCAAACAGGAATCCCACATATGTGCAAGTGTAAACCTAAAATAGAAAATCTTACTGAGGAAATGTTTCACATCAACAGATTGGTGTGTGTGTGTGTTTAAAGTTACATTTGTTTTGAATACTTTCCTGTGAACTCAGCTGATGAGGATGTGGAGTCTGCAGAGCCAGCATGGTTGCCTGATGTGGTTACAGTTGGTAATTCGTCTCTGAGTTCATGCTTGCGTTTCTGTTTTACAGTTTCATCAGAAGATCCAACAGCAAACAATCAGATGGGTGAGTATGGAACTTAGAAATTATTTAGCATTTCACTTTGTTGAAGTATTTTCAGATTATGAGGTCTGAAACCAGACAAGCATTTAACAGCTGAACAAAAATCATTCTGCAGATAAGCATTCTCTTATTTCTAGACTGACTGTAAGGATTGGAGTTGATAGCCCACAATCGTGGTTTGTCCACAAACTGAGAATGAACATTGAGCATTTTTTGGGAGTAACGTACACTTGGTATTCGACTGGATCAGACCTGCACATCTGTTCCAACCATCAGCCGTTAGGTTCATGTGTGTCTGCAGGGAATCAGTACATCAGCTCAATACATCAGTTCTGGCACTTTATTTTTCCTGTAAATATTGTTAAGATATTTATATGTTTATTTTTATTTTTCTGCATTGTAGATACGTCCAGTAATAATAAAACATCCATACCTGAAAAAAACAATACCATTACAACCAGTGAATCTCCCACTGCTCCTACAACCACTTCAGCAGTTACCACTACTGAAAGTAAGTTTGTTTTGAAAGCCCGACTTTGCTTTTTCTGATATTCTACTGCCCTTTTATTGTTTTATGCTTTTATTTTTAATTTTATTTTAATTATGTAAAATATCAGCCAATAGTTTGGACACAGCCGCTTTTTAATTTTGAGCGAGTAGATGTGTCCAAACCAAGCGTCAACGAGGAAATACATTTTCTTGCAGTTCCATGACTGACCAGTAGGTGCTGGCTCCAAAAAAGAGCAAATCCCCATCAACTCCCATGTTAAAATGGTCATCTTTACAGCAGAATTAAATAAAAAGCCTGGTCAAATAAAATAAATATATCAAATTTTAAAAAGCTGGTTTTGGTCTTTATAGTAGATGCTTTATCCATGACAACTGTATGGAGGTGTTTTTTGTTTGTTTTACCACATCAGATAAATTTTTATTAAGCAATAACGGTCAATCAGATACCTGGAGTTATTTGACGTAACGAATGAGAGCCCGTCATTGGCTCTGCCGTTGGCTTTGACAGCTTTGTGCTGCCGCTTTGCAACATGACGCTACGCAGTTGGAGGAAAAGCGGGCTTCCAAAGCTCTCTAGTGAAACCGATGAGCAGGGTTTGTCCAATCATGTACAGCCACTGGTCCAAACTCTATTTTCACCGAGTCTACCTCTGCATGTGGACAGTCATGATATCTGACACTGCAAACATTTCGTTTAAGTGGACGCACTCATGGAATGAGGATGGATTGAGGACATGTGGACATATGATAGATTTCCTGCTCACTGGCATGTTTTCTTGCTTTGTTTTGTTTTTTTCTTTCTTTCCAGAGACGGCTTTGCCTTCAACATCACCTGTTTTATCTACAACAGTGACCAACAACAATTCAACATTAGGAACTTCGAACACCAGTAACAGTCAAGGTTTCTATGGATCTTTTTATTCTATTATTATTGGTCTGTTGAAGATTTGCAGCTGGATGTCATACGTTTAACTGAACCTCCACACGAGATGATAAGCTGTGTTACATTAAGCCCAACTTTTTTTTTTGTATTATAGTATATATAGTATTGAGCACTATGAGGAATCTTGTGTTTCATTGTTTTTGAATGACTTGCTGTGCTTCATGAGATTTTCTGTATTTCAACACCCCACCACATTCTTTTCTTTCTTTTTTTCCCCCCAAACAGATCTTGACAGAATTGAGTCCAAACCAAAAACCCCTACAGGTGAGACATGATTTGGTCCAAATAGTAAAATATTTGTGCTCCAAAATTTTTTTTCTTCCATTTGGTTAACTGACAGTTACTGGCACGAGACCCTAGTATGAGCAAGCTGCATGCAGAATTTTTTAAAAAGACATCTGGATCTAAGAAAAAAGAAATTTAATTAAATTAAATCACTGTCTCAAATAATTGTCCGATGATTCAATTCAGTTCCAATTATAGTATTCTATGATTTGCTGTCTGTAGTTCAAACTCCTCCTCCTCCTCCTCCTCCTCCTACTTCTACTGCTACTGCTGCACCTACTGCTACTGCCCCAGGTACTGTATACACTTATTCTATTTATTTTTTGTTTTATGTCTTATCTTCTAAAATAAACTCATATTAATGCTTTGCCATTTTATCACTGAAAACATATAAAAGTCTTATGAAAGCTCCAGCTCATTTCCATGATTCACCATGAAGACAGCCTGGTATCTATAGTATGAATGAATGCTATTCATATATTAGCCGCATACATGAGCTGGGAGCAGCGCAATCCTTATCTGTTCGGCTGAGAAATATCAGCCGACTTGTAAAATTTGTGGTGTTTACTGATGAGTTCACTCTGACAATATAGGATCAAGGCAGCCATCAACGTCCATCAATGACAGCATCATGGGAGAGAAAGAAAAAAAGGCTGTGGAGGAAGGTACAAGTAAGTTGGACCATGAAACCGTGCAGCTGTTATTGCACATGATGCCACAAGTTCAGGCTGAAAATTCAGGCTCGTCATTGGACTAAAAAAAGGCCCAAAACATGCTGCGCTTATTTAGTAATGTTCTCGCCAGACTTTCATCTGCGTGCAATATTGTAGTAATCAAAGGACATATGTGCATTTCCTAAAAAATAAATAATAAGTCAAAGAAAAGTACAGAAACGTAATGAATCATCCATTTGGAGCCTGTGTTTGAAGAGCATATGTCTGGCTGGCCTGCTCAATACCACAAAAAAGAAAGAAAGAATGAAAGAAAGAAATATCACAGCTGAGGGGTGCACTCAGCAGTTTCTTCTTCTTTTCAATGGTCCTTTATTAGAGCTTGATAGTGAACTTTCCAACATCTACACGAGCAAACGTGTGATATGCGCATGAATGCAAACAAGACAATAATTTTGTTACCTGCTCACTTGGAGTCACTTTCGAACGGTGTGAGCGACATTTTCCCTGATAGAATTGTGGTATCATCTGCCTATGATTTAATGCGAACAAAATAAAACTTACCATCCATGAACAACGACATTCGTTGTAGCGTTTGCTCTGTTGATGCTAGCAGCAGCCATGTTGGATTCTGAAAGGTTCTCTGACTTCAGTCCCATTTAAAACTTCCAATTTGGAACTTGAAAATTCTGACTTCCTTATACACACATCTCTCTCATCATCACAGCGCTATAGTCAAGCCCTTAGATGGCCCTTTGCATTATTCCATGGTATCCTCTGTTGTCCGTGTATGTCTTAAATCTTTCTTTTCTTATTCTTTTTTTTCTCAGATGGGTCCTCAGATAAAAGGCTGTGGTGGATTTTGTTGGCCGTCGCCCTGATTGTAGTTGCCATCATCATCGTCTTCAAATTCAAAAGCAAGAAAGTCCACGAACACACAGGTATATGCCCAGGTGGATGCTCTTCTACCCATCTATGACTACATACACTAGCTGCATAATTAGTCATTTGTTTTTTTTCTGCTATAAAACAAACAAAGAAAAACCCATTAATGTCTTTTCTTGTTTTCCTTTCTGCAGAAACGATTGATAATGGAACGGAGAAGTAAGCTTGATGTCTAAAGCTGTGAATTCTAGTTTGAACATGCATGATCCATCAGCTCATTTGTCCCTTTGTCGCCACAGTGCATCTTTCCAGAGCAGGAATGAAAGTGCCAAAGATGGTGTCATGCTCCTCGGGGTGAAATCTTCAGGCGGAGACGAGAATGGTACGCGAAAAAGCCTCGCTTCTGTTTCCTGTGACAGTTCCTCCTGTTTGTGCATTCTTCCATCATTTGGTAAAGCTGTTTCTCCAGACAAAAAAAAACAAAAACTCGCAATTACTCCAGGGAAGTTGGAGGCTTTTAATATCTTATTGTACTGTATGGGCTTATGGGGCTTATGCTGGGCAGCAGAAGGTGTTTCCTGTGATTTCATGCCCCCACCCTAAAACAAGCAGCAGGGCTTGAAAGATAGGGACTTCCTAACATAAACACAGATTATTTTGGACGGGGGCTATTGTGCGGAAAGTAAATGTCACCGTGGTCCAGACACTGGAGGGGTGTGTGCACTGGTGGGGGGTAGAATGCATGTGAACATCTACGGGTGCACATGTTTCATGCATAGTTTTCACATGCATTCCAGTTTCAGCCTTCCACCTATTAAAAAAAAAAAAAAAAAATCTGTAAATCTGGGTAGTAGATGGCTCCGTCTTCCTTCCCTACCACAAGCGGGCCTGCTCTGACTGAGCAGGGAAATGGATTCATGCTTTAGGAATTCTTCTGAGGAAGAAAAGTGTTTTTATTGCTACAGGCTTTTAAATGTCGTTGGACGGCAACTTTAAGACTTCACTGAAGACCTCAGAGGTTGATATCAGAAGTCGTCACCATAAAAACAATTATTTTTCCGTGCGGTTATCCCAGTCTTCTTTCCTTGACTCCTTCTGTTTGTGTTTCAGCAGCTGCCAGATAAAAGGAAAAAAGAAGAGAAAGAAAAAGAACGACTGTAACATCAAGATCAGCAGGAGTCTCGAGAGCCACCCACGTGCTGCTGGTTTGGAGGACCTGTATGGGATACATTTTGTGCCACTAGGAAGTGGATTTGAATTCTTTATATCTGAATGTGAATCATTCAATTTGAACCTGAACTGACTGGTTTGAATAATTGCTTTTAAAATCTTAATCTGAATGGACTCATTTGAAATTGAATCTACTGGTTTGAATGTGTATGACGACAATCAAAACTCTATTTCATTTTATTGAAAAAAAATCATCTCCCTAATCCCACTTTCAGAAGAGTAGAGTTCTTCTAATAAATGGTTACTGGTTGATTGTTGGTGATCTCCATTAAATTGATAATTAATGGACTGGGCGAGGAGGAGGACTTGACCGGAATGGCACCGGAAACCGGCTGCCGCGTCCGGGAATGATCGTGTCGGCCCACCGGGGTTTGTCCCGGTGGACACGTCATATCTCCAATAATTATCGGGATGAAACACTGCTGCTAAAGTCCACAGGCTGTTTATGTTAAAGCATCATGAACGTCGTTTCCTGAGAGCCTCGAAAGGCCACACGCAAGCAGCTGCTCTGGCGAACATCATTTTATGACGCTTCCTGTCATTATGTTGTGATTTACTTCTTTCTTTCGTTCTTTCTTCCTTTCTTTCTTTACAAAAACCCAAGCCTTTGACTGCTGATCACTGCACATCACTCCTGCAGGCGTTTATGCCAGGTAAAGATGACGTAAAGTGCGTTGCTGTTGTAAAATCGACTTCTTCCCATCTGCGTTCGACTAGTTTTGTCTGACGCGAGGATCCGGATTAATGTCACATAAAATTAAATTGACAAACAATCTGAATGGAGAGAAGTGAAACTGAAAAGTGAGAATGAATTAGGGAGCTGAATTTTTCAATAAAATTAAATACAGTTTTGATTTTATCGTCATACCAATAGATTCAATTTCAAATGAGTCCATTCAGATTCAGATTTAAAAAGCAATTATTCAAACCAGTCAATTCAGATTCAAATTGAATGATTCACATTCAGATATAAAGATTTTAAATTCACTTCCTAGTGGCACAAAAAAATGTATCCCATAGACCTGTTGGATCTTGACAGAATTCTGCTTTTAATGTTTTTTTGTATGTTGGTTTTGTTTTCTGACGCAGGGAAAGCATTTGTGAGTCTCAGAATCATGTTCATCAAATGGAATATGTGTCTCTTGAAAAAGCAGATGTTGGTCCACAGACATATTTCCTTTAAAGTGCACTGACCTCAAATCCACCATATATTTGATGTAATTATTCACAGTCCATTTCTTAGTATTATAATCATCTTTTGATTATGTCACCAGTGATTTATTTGTCTTGAAGAATATTGAGATTGAAAAGGTTTTGGTTTTTTCTATCTAAAACTCTTTTATAAGAGCAGGCTTTTTTATATGAATAAATATCTTCATACATTTATGTAGGAGTTTTGCTTTTGTGTGTGTGTGTGTGTGTGTGGTAATAATTATGTATTGAATATTTCTCCACTGCATCTTCTTTGAGTCTTACAGTTGGAATAAGTCTAGAGGGAAAATGTGTCTGCTGAATGAACTTTTTCTCATAATAAAATAACACTTATAGTTACTATCAAAGGTCTGTGACATATCATAAACTCATCATGATGATGTTTACAGTCTCCCAATAAAACTGTCATCTATTTCTGATTTGATTTGACAACTGTTGTTATCTGCAGATCTTCAACAAATACAGATAGAATTAGAAAAACATGTTTCTCTTTGTTGTTTGTATGCTGCCATGTGTATTACCTGTGATCACCAGCAGAGGGAGCTGATGGGCAGCACATCACAAGTTCACATACAGCATTTGCAGAGGTTTCATGGCGACAGCAGCCTGGAGCGTTCACCATATACAGTACCAAGCAAAAGTAACCCTAGCATTGTTTTTCTATCAGAGTTTAAATGACCGAACGCATTAGTCACTTTATTAAAACGCACATGGAGAATACAGTAATAATTTCAGTGGTGCATTGATTGATCACTGGTCATATGTAAAAACGTATAAGTGGACATCAGTTGCTTTTATCTTGTGTCTATGTAATATATTTCTGCTCAACTCCTTCAGTGTCTCCTCTTCAACCTGTCTGGATCTGAGCGTTCATTTGGCTTTTAAAAAGAGCTCAGTGACATGCGTTCATGTGTTGTCATGGTTACTTATGACAGATGTTGCAAAGTAACAGACATTGGTGTGTTTTAATGGAAAAGAAAGTTTGCAAAGAAAAATCCTGCATGACCAAGGTTTGCAGGCGTCAGGCTGTCAGCAGTGCGGCTCCACTCCAGATATCTCTTTGTAAGGTTAGACTGGGTTACTGGCTGCAGCTGTGGGCACGTTTCCATCACAGACTCACTGAGCAGGTTGGCTGAAAGCCCATCATATACAGCCATAAGGCCTTTAGACCTTAACTTGGCTCAGGTTACATTTCAGGATGTCATTGTAGGCTTTCTTCGTGTTACCGTCCTACTTCAGGTACACTACAAAAAAAAAAAGAAAAAGAAACAATATCAAATTTAGCCACGGATTTTATTTCATTCAAGAGATTTTCTATCAGCAGGTGGCTCACACATGAGCAGCTACAGCTCCTGCGCATGCCACCTGGACTCACACATAGGAGTGAAATGCAACTCTGCAAAAAGAAAAAAAAGAAAAAAGAAAAAGGCTGGAAGCAGAGCGGTGCCTGCTTGGCATACCTGGTGTCTTTAAAGTGATAATAGGAGTTTCATCTGAACTCTGAATGGATTAGTAACCTGAAACTCAGCGCGTTTCATCTTCTGCCTGTTTCAGAGAAATGGGATTTGGACATAATTATCAAGCGCATTTTGCTTGACTTACCAACGGGGAGTTAAAGTCAAGAGCACATGTGCTTTGGTTACTGTTACACATCACGTTTGAAACTTAAACCAAAATGATACCAGTTGTTATTGAGCTTGGTAGAGCCGAGCGGAGAATCGTGGATATAAGGTCAAGTGGAGGCAGAATACTGTACATGCTGACGGTGAGGAAAGGCTTGCAGAGGAGATAAACATATTAGATGTTCTGAGTAAAACAAATACGCCTGTTTATTGCTGACTTGTTGTTTAGACAGGATTTGGAGTATTTTGAGTGAGTGGTGTTTTGCCCCCATGCAAAACCTTTTCTAATTAGGAATTTTCAAGTGGCTTCTTTTTTGACAGTTTACACTGACAAAACAGGAGCAGCATACATTGTAAAAATGTTCTCACCCAAAGATATTTGAGCTCTTCGACTTTCATCAACTGTTAGATCAAACGTTTTTGACGTTTCTGTGCTCCAGCGTACCTCGCTCAAATTAAGAGGAGGTTTAGTCCTTAAGTAAAAGTACAAATACTCATGTAAAAATAGAAGCACCACATCAATAATCTTACTGATGTAAAAGTACTAAGTACTAACTTTTAAATTTACTTTAAAGTGTTTTCAAAAGCAGAAGTAAAAATTCTGTGAAACGTAGGCATTACCCACGAATTAACCATCAAGTTAAATCAATTAAGACATGAAAACATCGCATCTTTCATTAATTTATTAACTTCTGAAGTTATTCATTGTTATTCATTGTGCTCTGTTAACATCAGTAAATGGAAAACACAACAGTAACCCAAGACAGAGGGGTGGGGGAAGGCAATAGGGAGCCATTCTGAGCCCTTTAATGAATGTTGCATCATCAGTACATGCTGTTAACAAGAGTTGCTTTTCAAAGCCTGCATGAAACCTGTCCTGTGCTGCATGAAAAGAAACAACTGTAAAAATGAAGAACCTTGAAAAGGAAATTTGGCTACTGACCTCAGTGACTGTCTCAAGAACATGCATGAGCGCCATTCAGAGCTCTGATTGACTGCATTAGCAGAACTTTTTGTTAAATTTCAACAACAGTTGCTTTTTTATACTGAGAGAGTTGGGTTGTTTGTCTTTTTTAAAACAAAATAAACCTAGACTTCAAATGTAAACTCAATATTTATGTTTAACTAAGCACTAAGTCAATACAAAAGTTAGGAACTTGAAATTTTACTATTGGCCAGGCAACCTAAGGTCAGAGGGGAAAGGCGCTCGTGCACCTATCAAACGCACACTCTGCTATCACTGGAGCTGATAGAGACACCTGATTGGTTTAAACATACAATGGCAAACAGCACAAAAAAACAAAAAAAAGCCTTGAAGGGTTTTCAATCCAACAATGCTGAGCAGTCCACGGGCTGCTTTTTCCATGCAAGACTTTAAAGAAACTGTGCTCAGAAAATGTAGTGGAGCAGAAAGTGCAACTAGATAACTGCTGCTAAATGTAATGTAGTACTAAAAGTAAAAGTATGTGATTTTAATTTTACTTAAGTAAAGTATAGATGCATAAAAATGTACTTAAGTACAGCAACAAAGTGTAAATACTTCTTTACATTCCACCACTGCTCACATACTTGTGCAGATTGTCTTAACAAGCAAAAGAGGAGATCCATCCATTTGAATCAGGTGTTTTGGCACAGTGAGACATCCAAAACATGCAGCGTAGAGGTACTAGAGCAGGATTGAGAAAGACTGATTAAAAGCTTTCTGACTCCCCAAACATTTTAAGCGTCTAACTAGCACTATGAAACTTTAAATAAGCGAGGTAGACACACACTCACACACAAAAGAAAGATGCAAGAAGATAATGAAATATGTCAGGGATGCCATATCAAAATGGCAGTTTGTAAAAATGTAGGAGGTTCTGGTGAAAATGATTCCAAGTCTCTTTTATTTTTAGTGGCTACTTTTCTCCTGAAGGTCATGCAAAACATCATGTAAAAAGAAAACACAAAGTTCAAGTACTGATAACTGCAGATGAACATCTAAACCAGCCTGGTACATTTTCAAAATGAGGTGGTCCACTGAAATTAAGGTAGAATATTCTTTTTTTTGGATGTGTTTGAAGAAATAGAAAACAAACAAACAAACAAAAAACACTCAAGATTAAAAAGAAAAAAAAGGATACACCCCTAGATTAAAATAATGATCCTAAATTCAAACATATTGCACATAGGACAAAAGTCAGAATGAACTGCTTAACAAAGTGTAAGCTGAAAGTATTGCCTCCGGACCCATAAATCATCGTAAACCTTCCTTTTCATGCAGGCTGTCCAAAATGTGACAGCGTCTGCAGATAAGAAAGGAACATTAAAGATGCATTTCTGAGGCGCTTTATCTGCAATCAAAGCTTTCTATTTCTGTTCCCAACTGGTGAGTATTAACTTTCAGTGTTATATTTATTTCAATCATGTATACTCTTATTTTATTTTCATTTAGCTTCAGTTGACCTCATTATGAGAACTTCTTCTCCTTGTAAAGTTTTTATTATTATCATTATTATTGTTCCCAGTGTAAAACATTGACAACTGAGCTCACTCAGCAGCAAGTTAACAGACATAAATGTAGGTCAAAACCTCAATGAAAGCGCTCGTGTAATTACTGCTGACACAATGCATTTTTTTACAATGTGATCCCACTGCACTTTTCTTTGCCACACATGCTAACACTGTAAAGAAATATTCAGTGCTATTAAAATCAGAATTGCTTCATTTCATTCTCTCTCTATAAAGGGAAAAAAGTCATTTTGCATATTTTACATGCTCCAATATGCATTGGAATTTGCACATAGAAAACTCTTATCTGGAGATGACTTTATGCTGGAAATGTTCGCAACCACAAAGGCTGCAACACTAACTGAGGAATGAGACTTCTTTTTTTTTTTCTGGAGCATATCTAGTTCTTCCCATGTGACTGAAGGAGAGCCCTTTCTCCATCGTTGGATTCCATTACCCTTTAGCCAGCATAGCTGTTGGGGGCAAGAGAACCAGATCCAGTTACAGCAAGAAAATCTCTGTTGAGACAGTGTGTGATGAGAGATAAACTGCTGATGAGCTGAACAACTGTGCCCAGTGTTTTACCTGCCAAATACTCTCTCTCTCTCACACACACACACACACACATAAATGCAATAAGAGGAGACGCAGCAGACGGGGTTCAAGGGCTTCCTCTGCTCTCACATACCACACATGCAGATTTTATTTGCTTAAGACAAATATCTGGGTCATGTTTTGCAAATTATTCTGCAGTTAAACCACTTTCAGATTTCATCTGGATGATTTTGTATTAGAAGGTTTTTCATATATTATTTTCATTTTGTTGCAGACCCTCTGCATCTAGTTCATTGAATTGTTGAAGTAGCCTAAAGGAGTTCTAATTTTGAATTTTTAGTTCTACGTTTTATTTTTATTTCACTTTTCAGTTTGTTTGATTATTTCAGTTTAGTTTTAGTTAGTTTAACAAGCACATCTGTATAGTTTCAGTTTTACTTTTAGTCTTGAAAATTAGTTCATTTTAGTTTTTGAGGTGTTGACTGACAGATACTGACAAAAATAAAAAAATAAAAAACAAAAGAAAATCTTTGATGAATGAATCCTATCAATAATGCCATACAATACAAAAATATTTTACTCTTTCCTCTGAATATTAGAAGAAATTAAGTGTCAAAAGGTTAAAAAATATTGTAGTGAGAATGGAGGGACATATCAGAAAGTTAGTTAATTAAGTTAATTTTACACACAATTCTATTTCATTTTGCAAAGTTCATTTTTCATTGTTGTTTTAGTATTTATTTAGTTTTCTTTTTAGAAAAATCTTTAGTTTTTATTTTTATTTTAGTTAATGGGATTATTTTATTCACTGTTAGTTTCAGTTTTATTCTTAGTTTTTGTTAACTATAATATATAATTGCTATTTGCTAATGAGACAATTTATTTTTTACTTCTTTTTATTTACTGTTCATTTGTAGCTGTCACCCATTTTTCAACAGAAAAACAACAAAATAACATCACAAATTTCAGCTGGCAGGTTTCATCCTCCACTTAGCAACAAAGGTATTTTCTACAAGTATTATTGGTCGATAACTCAACGTGAACTGCTATTTTTAAGCCAATCATAAAAGAGTTTGCGTCATGACTCGTGCTCTGATTGGTCAAGCCCTCTAGTCAGCTGAGCAGAGCCAGGTATAAATATTCCCCATAAGTTGTTGCTTGATGCGTTATGTTTGTGTGTCTGTGTGCGTGGGTAGGGGGGTGAGTGATGTGGTTGCGAAATTATTTATGAAAAAACAACTATATTAAGTTATTTTTGCACTGAAGAGTGTTCAAGGTAAGCACTTTAATGTTCTTAACGAATGTCTGCTTTCCAGACAGAGTGACGTCAGATAACAGTTAACAGCTACTTTTTTGTTGTTTTAATCGTAGGATAACTACTTTAAACTAGTAGCTTGTTTTTTTTTTGTCCTAAAAAGATACTGTCATCTGCAATGACAATACTGCTTATTTTCAGGCAGCTTTACCAAAGCTTCACTCCTGAAGAAATCCGGACCGTCACCATGGTTGCCACGAGCACGTTAAAAGCTAAAAGCAGTGACTGTATATCGGAATTAGTTGAGAGACGATACGACCAGGTTTTCATTGAGAAAGGTGAGTATACTGGTGTTTTCTGTGTTTTTTAGTTGGTCTATAAGCCGTTCTGGATGTTTCCAGCTGTGCGCTTGTTTATCACTGCGGTGCATGGCTGCAGCAGTGGAGGGGGGCGGGGACAGATGTCTACATAGGATGAAGTCATTGCATCTGCTCGTCTGCACAACAGCTGAAAATTATGGCAAAGCCGACGTTGTTTTCTACTGCGTTGCTCAGCTGGAGAAATTCCTCTGTTTGTACAATTAGTGATTCATAATACGTGTTTCTTTTTTTTTCTTTTTTTTCTTTTTTTTTTTTTAATGCTTTTAGTGTGTAAAATTCACTGTTAATCCAGTTAATCCAAATCTCTTAAGTCACGTGTGCATGTCTGCATTAGGGAATGGGACATTTTCTTCTGATCATAATGAGAAACCTTATTTTCCCAGAGTTGGATTTCTGGGATCACTGCTTGGCTGAGCCCCAGAGGACTGCAGACTTCACGGAGGAGAGAACCTGTCACCAGCTGGCCAGGATGTTTGAGAACTGCCTGTCACGGGCCAAGAAGACGACGCTGCACTGCTCCTCTGTGCTGGTACCAGAGAAGCTGACGCGGAGGATAGCTCGCGAAGTCCTCCGGATGTCATCTTGCGAGCCCTGCGGCCTGCGTGGCTGCGTCCTCTACGTCCTCCTGGAGCTGGACAAGGGCTGCAAGCAGCTGGAGCGCATCGCCTATGATGCCACTGTGGTGCCCACGTTCGAGCTGACACTCGTGTTCAAGCAGGACAGCACAGCCTGGCCCAGCCTGCGGGACTTCATTTTCATGGGCTCATGCTTTGCTCCAACTTTCAGACGCGTACTTAAACTGAGTCCAGGCTTCCGACTAGTCAAGAAAAAACTTTACTCCTCCTCGGCTGGTACCGTGATAGAGGAGTGCTGAAGAGTACAGCCCAATATTGGGTTTCAAAATGCACTTCTGCCCAAATGCCAGTAGCACCCCAGTGGTGTTACATTTTCTACAGTTTTTGTACAATTGTCACTTTAGCTATTAGCCAGCCAGTATGAGTTCTGGGTTTGGCTCAATCTCAAGTCCCTTTATCAACAAAACTGTCATATTTGAGGTTATTTCAAGAGCACTTGCTGCTCAAGCACCGTTTTAAATGTTCACATCAACATGTTTAAGAGGGGTGTACTGTGGGTACAGTTTTGTTAGACATTGGCCACTTTTTGACGCATCGGTGCGTTTCCAGGTGCATTGAATGTTCGGCAGCGGCGAAAACACTTCAGCTTGAATAGAAGATGACTGTAATTTTTAGGCTGGTTGTAAGGCTGTGTTCAGCACTGCAGATGTTTTTTAAGACTTGTAAAAATGCTGCTGTTGTGGGCTTCTCACACTGGGGGAATGTGGATGCCTTAAATGTCATAGAAATGTACATCTTTCACTCATAGCATGTTTTTGTCAATGTTTCATTTTTTTTTCTTTTTTTCTCTCCCCCATTTTTATACTGCCTCCTTCCCAGACATGCCTTTTCATTGCAGAAACTTTATATAATTAAAAGTTTGGTTCACCCAAACATGGAGTCTGTTTTGTCTTTTTTACTCAACTTGCAAAGAACATGACTGATAGCATTTTAGTTTAGTGCAATGATTAGTGAATAGAATCCCTCATTACTGATGCTTCAGTCTGTTACAGATCAAGCAACTGTTAGGAACTGAACAATGGGCATCCTTGTTTTTGGGTAGGATAATAAACATTGACATAGTTACTCATTAAAACACTGGTTCCACCATATTGGTGCAAATGGTCCTTGCTGTTTTTCAAGACATGACCAGAGGTAGCTCGGTACTAGATCAGGGCATGGTTGTATACAACTAACTTGCAGCCTGGAGTGAAATGAGTGATGGCAGCATGGGTAAGTATTTTCAATGTTTGTCTCAGTGTTGCACTTAATACCTACAAGCTGATTCGCCTGTTACTACGTCCTACAGAGATGCGGCAAAAAATGCTCCCATCTGCAATCAAACTGTAACACAAGAGTCCTGCTTTGTGGTCTATTAAAACCATGAAGATATTTAAAATGAGCACGCTGGTATTTTCTCATACTTTATAACCTGGACAGAACTGAGTGTTCATAGATGTTTGCTCACATGTATACAGCAACTGGAACTTTTATGCCTTTTTCAGTCTTTAGTCTGAATCTCTTAAACTAATTTAATCAGCAGTTTCAGACTGAAAATAAGTCTGTTTGGGCACATGTACTGAATCCTAAATGCAACAGCAGAGGCCTAAATTACTTTTTTTTTTGTGTTAACATGCTTTGTCAACAAATCTGTTTCTGGGTAGGTGTGATATTTCTCACTTTTAAAACTGCCCTTAATGATTTTGAGGGTCTCTTGTGACACAGGTTCATGAGAACGAGATGTTTTTTTGACACTAGTGTGAGACATTTGTCGAGACTTGCTCTTCGGCGTCCCCACACAGCCTTTGCAATTTCGCCGGAGGCTCAGAAGTGGGCTCTTAATCGTTTACCACTTTGCGTAAAAGTGTAACTAATCTGGTGACGTCATTCACGCACAGAAAAGCTGAACAGGCTTGACATGGTCACAGGAGGTTAATGAAACGATCACATGACGACGCCAGATGCATCAGTGTTGTCGTGCAGCCTCTGGTCCTTTTAGCTCGCTGTGCCACTGTGTCACCAACACAAATCTGCATTTCTGAGTCATGAACATGTAGAAAGCTGTGGAGAATCAGAAAAAAAAAAGCAACATAGATTACCAATTCAAGGTTAAACCAAATACTCTGTCTCAATTTAATTTAGATTATAAATCCAGTGAGGAAATTTGAAGCAAATGCCTTTATTTACAGTCTTTTACACAATTTTATCACCTGGATTTATAGTCTTCATCGACAGCAAGGCAGCAGTGGTACCCCCCACTACTGAGGGGTGCTGCAACATAATTAACCTAACTCTGGCCTCATGGAAAAGTACTGAAGGCCAGTATATTGGCTTGTCAGCTGATTCGCCCATGCTCATGAATCTACTGGTGGTACTTAAAGTCTTCAGTGTCAACATGATTCATCTCAGCAAGCCTCGTGCGGGTTAAAGTGACAGTGCGCTGTTGTGACTAAAAATGCTTTACTGTCCCAGTCGTTGCAGTGTCCATTGTTAACCTTACTAACAAAGCTGATCACACTTTGCCTCCAGATGTTGCCAGCTGTGATTCGTCTCTCCGTCTCCATCGAGAGAAGGAGGTCAGAGTCACTGTAAAGGGCTGATGATAGCCCCGAGAGATATGTAGGGCTGGGTTCCACGTTTCCTCCTGATCCGTTTAACAGCCTTCTTCTCGGAAGATGGAAATCTGATGAACTTGGCTGAAGGTTGCGTGCATGCCACGCTGGGACTCGGTGTGTCTGATGGTCCAAACATGTTTATCTGTCAGCTGATCTTTTGTATATAGTATTCAGCGTAAACAGTGCTCACCCCCCACCCCCCCCATATTTTTCTCTTATCATCTAGACCAGGGGTGTCAAACTTGCCACATCATCACCATGGTTACCATTAAAGAGCCAGTTCTTCTTTACTTTCTCAACCAGCTGTTGTCACATTTTTCCGCTAGTTCATGAAAAAAGGAAAAAGTGAATTTTTGACACAAATTTTAAGTTTCACAAAATTCACAACTTTTTCTAAAGTTTTTGTACTAATTTCAGGTCACTAATTTTTCTTGTACATCTCAAATCTAAGAACTACTGACCTTTTTCTTTAAAAAAAAAAAAATTATTGTAAAATGGTGAATTTTGCAATAGTGCATCTTTTTTGTGAAAATGTGAATTTTTGTTATAAAATCTCAAATTTCACAATTTTTAACCTTTTCATAAAGTTTTGATGTTTCTACCAAAATCTATTTTTTCTTATAAGATCACAATTTAAAAAAAAAAATTGACTTTTTTTTTGTTTTTTTTTGCAAAATTTGTGCTAAAACTACAAATTTGGAAATATCACGACTTATGTTTTCAACAACCAAATCTTTTCATATTACAATCACAAATTTTTTTTTTGTGTTTAAAAATATCAATGTCTTGCAGCATTTTTTAAAATCAATTAGAAATGTGTAAAAGTGCAGATTTTGTATTATTTCAACTTTTTGTCCTGAAAATCTGAAAAATTTACAAAAATCATGAGTTCTGAACAAAAATTTGCAACTTTTTGTTGAAAAATCTTTTTCCAAACTTTGCTAAATCTCAACTTTAAGTTTTAAGTTATAGGGTTATAAGTATATGATTGTCTTTGCTCACTCCTGCAGACCATTGAGTTTGAGTTTCTCTCATTCAGACTGTATTTTCAGATAAACATGATATTCATGCTGTACAAGGCAGTCATTCATCGTTTATACACATAAATATCATAATGATGATAACTATCTAGCAGAATGTGATAATGGCTTGCTTGGTTTTTATGCACAGTTCTTGGCTCTTCCATGTTCCATACTCAAAAAATAAAGTGGGAAGCAAGCTGATGTCATTTTAACTGAAGCAAACCCTTTTGATGCAAACCCACAAGCGCACTCTGCAGATATCTTAACAACATAAAAGTTGCAACTCACACTGCCATTACACGCCTGCCAAGATAGTAGAGTTTATGCAGTTTAGGATTCCACCTGCCATCTTTGTTGTAATGGAGCATTCATTTTTATGTTTGGACAAATATCGACTCGCTGGGGTGTTACATGCCTGTCGCTACTTTGGCACAGCCACTTATGTGAGAAGTGCCTACAGTAGTGTACTGAAAGCAGCCTACGAATGTTGAGTCGTGTCCCACTTTATGAACATGCAATACAAAAGAAGTTAGTGACAAGATAGTTTGTCACACGTTTTTGTGTTAAATATGGAGATAGCAAAAAAGCAACCGCTGAGTTAGCCAGCTAGCCTCTATGCTAAAATGAGCAGCTGTTCTTATGTAGTGTGCTGTGTTTAAGCTGCCTGTGGAGCCAACCGTATAACTGACCCGCATAATAAACGGCAATGAAAAGGCCTCTTGTTCATCATTTACTACACAGAGTTGAAGCATTGCCTGAAGCAGCCAGTTACACTTCAGTGCAGCTGATATTGGTTTTTCACAAATGACACATATCAGCATGGTGAGCATACTGACAGGAGAAGGAGCAAGTTATTCGAATTTTGATCAATGAGATGTTGAATTATCTCAGGTTTGTCTCTTGTGAAAGTTTGTAAAACTATTCATTTAAAAAAAAATGAAGCTTTCAACCGAATCAGTGCACTGAGTTTGTGCTTACTCATGTTGAGTTCTCTCAGTATGTGTGCAGCCCTCCAACCTCCACAGTGTGAAGTTGGAACCTCACAAATTTAAGCCATGGTGCATTACATCAGTAACTACATGCACATAGCCTACAGTCACACAACAATCATGGTGCAAAACATTTAAACTGCGCCTTCTATCCCATGTGGATCAATCTGACTCTTTAACATAGTGTATAGCCCTCCATCTGCAGTGTCACTGTTCAGTTTTACTCTTCACAATTTCCTTCACAATTTTGAGGCTCTAGTGATATTTAATGAAGGATCCAGACAAGAACGTTGGCAGATGGGGAAGACATGCAGCAATAGGCCACAGGCCAGTCCTGGGCCAGATGTATGAAGACCCTAGGCCCCATACAGGAAGGAAGATGCATTTCTGTGATAAAATTTGAATAGATGAATAGCTTGTTATCAGAGACTTAGCTACTGTAGATGTCATGATTAGCTGGTCCAATCACGGTAGTAGGTGTGATTATAACATTGAAGTGTTAGGGTCAGATTCAACTTTTGCTTAAAAATAAAAGTCATTCCCCTGATAATTGGGCTACATTCCTCATGAAGTCCTGATTTCAAACACTGTAAAAGTTCTTCACAGAATCCAATGCAGAGCTATTTACCTTTTTAAACATACATATATTCTATGTAAAATCTTTGAATATGTCTTTGCTGTGACTTTAATATTTCTTCCATGCTCTTTTGCTCATGTTTCCAGTACAGGTCAGTGTCATGCAGACTGTTTTTGATTGCAGTTGTGTGAATTTTGACACCAACACTTTCATTATGATACTCTTTTGTATTACACAATTTCCTTTTGTCCAAAATTGAGGTCAGTTGTAGAGAAATTAGAAATGATCTAACAGTAGTCTATGCTACTTTCTTTACAGGGAAATGTATGTCAAATAGTGATGATTACATTCCTTGACCATCTCAATGGTATCTATAAACCATTCTTCAATGGTTTTATATTCCACAATGAAAAGGAAAGAAAAAAAACAAGACCAAAACATCTGATTTTGAAATCTGGAAACTCGAATTTGAGCAAGAAGGTTTATTTAAATATCATAGGACTCATTTACTAGGTAAAGATGATCTTTCTGTTTGCTCCACACTGATTTTTTGTCACATGATTTGTGAGTACTGAAACTCAAATCAGCCATAACAGCTGGCAGCATGTGATGTGATGAGAGGAATTTCAAACCTGCTTCGTCCAAACTGCACTTACAAACCCAAGAACTGATCACAATCCAAGCTGTCCATGGCTGCCGGAGAGTATTCGCCAGCTTCATTCATGTTAAAAACAACACTAGATAGAATGGTAAACTGGTATGACAAAAGCTCCAAATATATGGTCATGTGATTTCTATTATGACTTATGGCAAGTTTGCATAGAAGATGGATACATGGATGTGATGGGACCAATTATGAGTCAGCTTTCTACAAGTTTCTGAAGTTTAGTACATATTAGAGAACAGAGTTGACTGAAAACGCACTTTGTTCTAGATTTATCTTTCATTCTTTACCTCCCTTTTTTCTAACATCATTAACAGTCACCTTCAGCTGCTGAACAGTGTGAAATGCAAAAGAACACACATCTAAATACAGCACTAGATAGTCCTGATTGTCTCATGTGATCATAGGTCAAAGATACTTTGAGGTACTGAGTGTCGTCAAACATTAAGTACAGGTAGTGCCTTGCTAAGACCCACATGTCTGATCTCATTTAGTTTTATGGCAGCATAAGTACATCTTTGCTTCTAGTTTTGGATAACGTTACAGTTATCACATTATAAGTTGCATAATTTTGAGTTAAAGTGGAAGTAGATCTTTAATAAACTATTACATCTGCTACTGGGTGAAATACTCCCCTTACAAGCACATGATGCAACTGGTTTAGCAGCAGTGTGTACCAAAAAAAATATGGATATTTTGAGACGTTGCTACACTGTTTGCAGCAGTGTGGATGAGATGTTGGTGCATATAAGTGTCTCTACAGTGTTCATCTGGCTGGTGTGAGACCTTTGTTGGGCACTGTCTCCGGAAAGTTCAGAGCTAGTGATTCGTCTGTAACTAACGAACTGCTGGCTTGAAACATGAACATCTCTGGCATCTGACAGGTGGGCTTGGCTCACTTTTGTGCTTTTATGGGGGCCCTGCTGAAAATAGGTCGTTGCGCAGTTTAAATCACCTTCACAACAACACCCCTTTGCATTAGCAAAACTGTTCAGAGGACATTGATTTGAAATGTGAGCCAAACAATGGCTTTGGTACAAACATGAGGTGCACGAAACACATAAAAAAAAAAAACTTATTGTATATCAGTCATTCACTTTTTAAACAGGGAATATTTTCCCACTGTAAAGGACATTTTTATTTTAAAGCTATATCTCTGCACAGTCCTGAAAGCGTTTAATATGAAAAGAGAATGCATGCACAATTAGAGTGGGTAAATTCTTAAAAAAAAAAAAAAGCCAACGTTTGAACAATTGAATTATCAGTTTGGTGGCACAGACATTACAAAATTTATATGTTTTCTTGTTTTTTGTTCCATCCTTACTGTGTGAAGATACAGTTTTGTAACACCTTTTCTTGACCTGAAAAGCATGATAGCAGCGCTGTGAACGCCTGCAGTTATTTTTGAAACTCGATATGAAATGAGGAGATATTTCCTCTCACCTGATGATAACTCGAGTAGGTTCCTGTCCCCCACCAGCAAATGAATGAATGAATGTATGAATGAATCTTTCTTTTCTTTTTTTAGTGGAGTGATATATCACTGTCAATTCATTTTACACAAACTCTATACAACCGATTCAACATAAATTTTATGGCATTTTTGTTGCCGTTAAACCACTTTCTTTGTTATATGATTAATTTTGTGTTACATTGGTTTCATCATTTATAAAATTTATTATGGATTTAATAAAGTGCTATTCTCAAGATATTCTCGATCGCTGGCTCTTGCACTTTTTTTGTTGTGGGAAGATCCAAAACACTAACTCAGGTTCCTCTGCCTAGCTGTGATCATACACTAACTCTTCATGGCATAGCAACAGTGAGCACTAAATGGATGATAACTGTAGTAATCAAAGGACCTGGACATGTGAAATACTGTGCACATTTACACTATTTTCTAAAGATTCAGACCTTAATCTAAGATTATTAGATATTCTGCTGCCATCTAGTGGACAAAAAGACAGCCAACAAGAAACTTTGAAATAATGTGCTGTTTTGTTTTTTTAAATAAACATTTCAATTTTGAACATGCAATTTCTATTGATTTCTGTTTCTTGCAGTTGATACTATTTAAGCAAAAAGTGTTGACACCCTCTGGTTGACACTAAAGTATAGTCATTTTTACTTTTACTTTGAAACTGTACAGGAAGTGTCTCTCGGGAACGTTACTTGGTTACTGATAACACAAACATTACAGGTGATGTGTTGTATGTTTATTATTAGTATTATTATTTAATTCTAAAATCTTATGTTATTTCATCCACAGTAAGCGGAAATGCCACCCAAGTCAGCAAAAACCAAAAAGTCCAACAATGGTGGAGCTCCAGTTGCGACCAAAAACTCGGAGGCTGACGTCGTCAAAGCCCAGTTTGAGGAGGTTTGTTGTCTCAACGACTTCTGTTTATCCGTGTGTCTTACGTATGTTGAAGATAATATCTTTTGTGAAAACAACCCGTAATATGCGAATATTTTTATTTTATTTTTATTTTATTTTTTTTACCGTGGTAGTGCTTCTGTAAACGAAATAATCTCAAATCATGGAAATAGTGCGCGCGCGCTTCTGTCAGATGACTGTTGTGACTGTTGCCAGTTAAGATATTAACGTTAATATGAATTATTTCCTCGAAGGGAAGTAGTAGTTTGTAATTTATGCGTAATTTTATTTTATTTTTTTAAATAAATAAAATAATTTAGTCTTCGTGTAGAAACGCTTTTTTTAAAACCGCCCTTTTCCATGCACATTTTCAATTTAGTATTACACAGTTCTACATTTGTATAGAGGTCAGTCTTAAAACTGTCATGAAAATAGTACGTGAAAACTAGCTTTTTAATTGGATTCTGGGTCGTCTCCTTCAGGACTCATGGCGGGCTTGTGTGTCTTTGGTGGTTGGGAGAAGCCCAGAGGAGGAGAAGCTCATCCAGGCCTTGACCTCGGCTGTTCAGCAACCACAACGCAAACTTTTCACCTTGATAAGCTGCGACAGCATCCATGCAAAGGTAACTTAAGTTTTATTTGTTATATTCTTTATAGTCGCAAAAATTAGCCAGTCTTTAAGCTGGGACCTGCCATTAGATGATTGTGTCTGTTCATTTGTCACATCTAAAATACTTCTTAACAAGAGTGGTTTGAATGTTGAATCCTAAACAGTAATGGGGAAATTGTCTATTATTTCTATGGTTTTATTCATGCAATTGTCTCTTGTGTCCTTCTGTCTTAGAATTTCTAAAATGATTTCCATCTTTGGTAGCACGTCTCACTAAGGCTGACAGAAGTATCAGTGGCTGATTGGATGCATGCCATTGAATTACTTGTGAAAAATGTGCATTGTGATTAATTATTCACTTAATGAGGCTCTAAAAGTCTCATACCCTCTGTTTCGCTGAATTATAGATTCTTCAACTGGGGAATCCCAAAGCTAAAAAAAGTGATGATGCTGGCATGTTTAATGAGGTAGGTTTCTGATTTATTGAGAAATAAATCTGCACCCTGAAGTGGTTTGTTTATCCATGTCCAACTGTCTTCTCAAAATAAATTATCTTTGTCCTGTTTTGTTTCTCTTGAAGGGACTATAATATGCTTTTCTAAGTTTTCTGACATGTGTGTGGTGACATAATGATGCATTATCATCTTATATGTGACTGGCAGCTCACAGTATACATACGTACACCTCAGACTGTGTACAGAATGCTTAATTCAATTCAGTTCAATTCAAAAATATTTTATTAATTCCCGAAGGGAAATTAAACGTCACAGTAGTTGTTGTTACTTTAATCTTTTCAAAGATTCATTATAGAAGATGATAACTGTGGGCAAGAAGGAGCAGTCTGTGTTGCAGGGGATCTGAAGAAGCCTCTTACTGAAGACACTCTGTTGGTGAATGCTCAGGGTTTCTTAAGTAACAGGTTTTGCGAGATCTCGCAGACTTTAGGTTGTGAGAATTTAAATCTTGTCTTAAAAATGGAAAGTCCTTTCAGGGTCATGTTTTTTTTGTGCTGCAGCTCGACTGACCACTAGGTGCTGTCTCCAAAACAGAGCAAAACCCAGTTGACTCCCATGTTAAAATGGCCAACTTTGCAGCAGAATTTGACATATTAACGGCCTGGTTCAAAAATCCTTTTTGGTTTCTATAGTTCAATTTGACACCCATGGCAACTTTACTGGGGTGATTTTTGTGTGTGTACCATATCAGATTTAATTTATAACTAAGCAATAAAGCTGACCAATCAGCTGGGTGTGCGTTATTTGATGTGCTTGATTGACCGAAAACATTTGCATTATGGCTTTAGCTACTTAACGCTTAGCTAACAGACCATGGTCATATTTTGAAGAGAACATGTTTTCTTGTGCTTATGTGGTTCGGCTGTGGTTGGTCTGGAACGATCTGAGGTTGAAGCTCAGCAATAACACTACTACTCTGGCTGAAAATGAGCACTGTATGACCTCTAAAAGTATGTGTGCTTGTGTAGGTTGCAGAGTCTGCTAAAGTGCTGCTGGATGCTGGAGCGGAGATCCCCTCTGACTTGATGGCGAAAATACTGAAGTCACAGCTGCTAAAAATCAAAGCCACTGATAAACACAGGAGGGAAGCTGAGCAGGTGAATGTCACTTCATGCATCGTGTCTGTTAATAATTGTTTTCTAGTTTTGTAATAATACTGACCAGAAGTGAAATTTGAAGTTGCAGAATTATTGCATGCAGTGATTTAATTGAGCTGAATAGATCTTCCTCGAATAATTTTTTTGTTCTGTTTTTTTCTGTGAACTTCAGCTTAAGACTCAGGAAGAGCCGAAAAAGGCTAAAAGTGGAGCCAAAGTGTCTCAGAAAAAGCAAAAGGATTCTTCTACTGCTCAAGAATCTCCCATGGAGAAGACAACCAAGCTCAAACGCAGGGATGATGTTGATCCACCCATATATATAGGTAAAACCAACTGTGCTAAAGATACATAAAGCTGGCTACTTTAGTTAAAGTGGATTTTAACTTGATTGTTCTAGTTTAGCTTAATTGTGTACTTTAAGCAGATGAAATCATCCTTTTTGCATTCTGTTGTGAAGCACCTTTTAGTGATTAGAAATGTGGACAATATACCATTATCACACCAGATACTAGTGCAGTTCTGATTTTACATGAAAGATATGCAAATGAAAAAACAAAAAGATTGGATATGCACAAATAGATGAGAAAAAGTTCTTTGTGTTTAACTCGTAAGATGATGAACCAGAAAGTGGTCCTCAACACTACATTCTGTTGGTGGGCTTCTACCACCCTCATCTGATTTGGATGCTCAATGGCATCGGTGTGCATGTGGAAAATGTCATCAAGTTGTGCTTGGAGCAAACCCAAAAGCAGCAGGAACAATGTGGATCTGCGGACAATGAGCAGAGTGGAGGATCTACTCCACTTTCAGATGCAGGTTAATAAGAAAAGGAAAGAAAAATGATGTCATATTATATGCATGTTTCCACAGTGATATATATACTCGTAAATATTACATCCTTATTGTCTCTGTGATACAGACCTAACAGTTCAGGCAAGGAGGCTGGAACTATTCTGGTCAGGTCTGAGGTCTGTTTTAGACAGCGGCCCACCAGACTCCAAGCTCCATGATGTAGTTCAACTCAGCTACACCCTTCCAGATCTCACTCTTCCTTTACCCACACGGGATCCTGAAGCTGTGGTGAGTAGGAACAGATGTATCCTTTTGTTCACATATCTGTATTCATTATTTTCATATTTGTGCTTTATTATTTGTTCAGAAGCTTTGTCTGTTACCTAATTTTTCGTTTAAATCCTTGTCTGTATGTGGGTTTGCTGTGTGTCCAGCTGGAGTTGGGCAGCTGGATCTTTGGGGGTGTGGCCAGTCTCATCTATGATTGCCTGGACTGGCGTAGGCAGCATCAGCACTATTGTGACAAAGTCAGGCTCATTGATGTGCCCACTGTTACCTCAGAGCCAGCAGAGGTAAATGCATACATGTAGTTCTAGCTGCAAGTAACTTTAGTCCTTTTCTTACCAACTTTGCCAGTTGCTTCTGTAGCTTCTTCCAGGTAATTTGTAAATACTGGAGATTTTTAAGAATTCTTGCATCCTGCATTCTGTGTACTACAATTTGGCAGGATCAGCGCATACTATTAATATAGAATGTGTTTTTGAAAGCAGCCTTACTTTGGGTGGTTTTTGCCAGTAGAGGTATGAGAGCTGCAGAGCAAGATGACGATTACTAAAAGTAATACAATACTACGTAAAATTAAACTTCAAGTACTTTTAACTAGAAAAAACATGTGCTTCTTTGAATAGGTTTTTAAATGTATTTTTAATATGAAATAAACATGTAAGTCATAGGTTTCTATAGTTTTAGGCTATTTCCAGAAGTTCTAAAAATGACTTTAACATTGTGTTTTTCACAATTAGAAAAATACTTGGATTTTGCATAAGTATTTAAAAATGATTATTTCATAACAAATAGCTAGCTAAACAGAAGAAAGGAAGTGACCATTACTTTATAGTGTTGTGTTGTTTTTTTTAAATGGTGGTTTCTCAAGTTTGAACTTTTAATGGTTAGTAAGTTCTAATTACAGACAAATGCACACATTTATAACATTGACATTTTTCAAAAGCTTTAACTGTTCTCCCCTAGACCCCACGCTCCAAGACAAAGTCAGTCCGAGAAAAAGGCCTATGTGAACAAGGTTACACTTATTTTCTACTTTACTGATCCACCTTGCAGCTTATTTTCAACAATGTTTCTTTCTTTTTGTGTCTAAAATTCATCGGATGACATCTGAATGCCTCAATCCCCCTTCTTTTCTGTCCTATCCTTTGTGTGGACAGAGGCCAAGCTGCCATATCTCTCTACAGATGTGGATATGTGTCACTATAACACGCTACTCGACCTCATTCCCCCTGAGACCTGCTCTGTGCCCTTGATTCTGCACTGTATCCTGGAGCAGGTATGTGTGCACTTCATTTAACAGCTCAAGTTGTTGAATGATATGTTCAACTCTCAAATGTGATGTAACTTTATTATATACATTACAAAACATTCCAGTTGCAAATTAAATTGTAGAGCTCGTACTCATTACTGTGCCTTTACGTGTCTGTGCATAGGTGGGGATTTACACAGAACAGTCTTCATCCACCATGTCACAAACAGCTGAGGTGCCCAAACCAAACCCAGGCCCCTGGTTAGACCGTCAGCTGGTCAGCGACATGCTTGAAAACTTCCTGCCTCATATACACACAGAAGAGGAGAGAAATCGCTTGTTGAATAACATCTTAACTACTGTACAGAAAGAAGATGACAAAAAGGTATAGCAGCATACCCTCATATGTTTCTTCCTCATCTTTAGGCTTCTCATTTGGAGTTGCCAAAGCAAACTGTTTGTTTCTATTTGACCTTTTGTACTGCATTGCCCAAGAGTATGTGATAGTCAAGTTTGTAGGCAGGTCTACAGTACATGCACAGCATTGGTGGTTCAGTGGTAGAATTCTCGCCTGCCACGCGGGAGGCCCGGGTTCGATTCCCGGCCAATGCAGTCTTTTCTTTTCACTGTTGAAAAGGGTTTGTGCAGCCGAGAGGGAAATGAGGTGGCTTGTGTTTCAGTGGGCAGGCCCCTACAGCAGAACAGCCAATCCCTGTCTTCTGTGTGACGTGATTGTGGAGCTGCTGCAGCAGCATACACAGAAGAGGGTGGGTGTAGATATCGTGTATGCTAAGAGGCATGAAGCTCTCAGTTCTTTGAGCAGACTCAAGAACTGAGAAAGCTGTTCTTTAGTTTTTATATTTGACCATGAACTGGTTGTAAATATACATTTAGCAATTTGATAACAGACTTTTTTTTCGTGCGTGTAGACACAAAAGTATGCTCATAAGTGTGTGCTTGTGTGTGTGTGCACGTGTGTATGAGTAGTGTGCTATATACCAGTGCATATCCAGCAGATGGTGCTATAATACATTGCAGTTGTTAGATGCTGGTTATGCAGCTGTATGCCCCCCACTTTGATACAAGTCATCTACAGAACGTAAAGTTGTTTTTTTTTTTTTTTTTTTTTTTGTCACACCATCTTCATTGCATCCGCACTCACCGACTACAGCAGTCTTCACTGGTGGGCCCAAAAAAACTGCTTAAGAAGGACTCAAAGAACATAATGAAAAGTTTGATGTGTTTATCATGCCTCCAAGCTGTGATTTATAAAAAGGAACTAATAGATGTACTGATTTATTCTGAATTTGAATCATCTGTGAATTAATAGTAAATGACAAAAGCCTGGGCATGTTTTCACTAACACCCTGAGGAGTATGCAGTTCATTAATGTGCTTTATTGCGTAATGTTTTATTCTGTTCGTCCTCTGTCTTAGAGGTTAATGGAGAAGTTTGGGGGAGTGGAAACTCAGAAGACATCTGAGAAGACCAAGGTTATCAGACACCACGATGAAAGGGCACTACGCTTGAGGGACATCTCTGTGAGTTGTTTTTGCTTATTTATACCTTGTGGAATTCAGATTTATAAATGAAAAAGAACCACTGGCTATGAATCATCCCTCCTCACGTGATCAGCTTATTGTAGAGGGTCTTGTGATCTAAAATGATCCCAGGAGCTATTCTGTCTGGGGCAATTCATGCTGCTGAAGCAGCTGAAGGTTTCCAAAACTGACTTCCTGAATGTGGAGTGTTCCCTCTTTGAAGTGTGAGATTTAGGGATACTCACTAGATATACCTCACCACAATGCACAGCTTTGGCTCTGGAACCATTTTCCATGAAAGGGGCTGGAACTTGTTCAGCTTCGGACTTGTTCATGGTGAGAACCCTTGTAGTGGATTGTGATATTCCTCAGTGTTACCTGGAGGAGTGTGATTGGAAAGAAACGTCTATCCAGTCTCATTCTGAGCATTGTTCAGTTGTTAAACTTTTAGTTGGGGTTTGTCCATAATGAACACCATATTCAAATATAACATTGTCCACAGTTGTACATGACTTCAAAACATACTTGAGTTATTGATTTCCAAGTCATGTAATTGCATCATAAACTGTAAGTTTTGGAACCTGTCAGGACAATCTTCAAATTTAGTGTCTGACTGAGCTACAGCTAGGGCTGTGCTAAAATATTGCTATGGTGATATATCACAATACTTATTTTCATGATATATTACATCAATTTCTGACTCCACATATTGATTATTACCCTTTAAAACCATTCACACTAGCAATGTAATTCAAATGGATTCTGAAAGATGAGAAGAACAGCTTTGCGCTGATATATAGTCATTATGATGGTTGTCAGCGGTGCCTGTGTCACAGCGGTGCCTGTGCTGTGTTGAGTTGTTCAGCAGGATGATAAAGAGGCTTAGCTGGAGAGACGTTAGGACTGTGTATTGGCGAGGACCTCGCAATACGATACATGTGTCACGATACGACAGTATCATGATGTGATGCGATACATGTCACGATACGATATTGAAAATGCCCCTACCTATCAAGGGGGTGAGCCATACTGCAGCATCTACAGGAGTGGAGGTTGTATTTGTTTTGGCTGTTATTCGCAAACTATTTAAACAATTTTTAAAAAATTTATTAACCCTTCAAAGTCTATTAATAACAGTTTGTCTTGTCCTTTTTCTCCCTCTCTTTTTCATCTCAACAAATGTTTTAATATCTTTTTGTGAATTATTTTGCTAATTTTTTCAAGATAAATTAAATCTGTTATAGATACATTAAACTATGTGAAGTAAGAAAAAGAAAAAAATAACTATTGGAATTTTCAGCAACATATAAACAACGTGAAAAGCGTGAAAAGATGGGCAAAAGAATTCACAAAAAAACGTTTTGAGACATTTATTGATATGAAAAAAAGTGAGAAAAGGGAACAGGCGGACTGTTATTAATAGAGTTTGACGGGTTAATAAAATTATACAACCTTGTTTAAATAGTTTGCGAACATCAGCTAAAACAAATACAACCTCCACTCCTGTAGATGTTGCAGTATGGCTCGCTGCCTTGATAGGTGGGGGCATTTCCGAAATCGTATCGTGACACATGTATCTGGATACATATCGTATCGTGAGGTCCTCGCCAATACACACCCCCAGCTACAGCCATGTCCAGAGGGAGATTGGGGAACACTGGTCAAACACAGGTCAAATGACTAATGTTTTCAAGGCTCTAGATGCTGTGGTACTGTTGAGTTTTCTTAAACAGTCCACATGTGCTCTGTGGACATGAAGAAGCTATTTGACTCTGTCCTTTGGGGTAGCCTGTGGAAGGTACCACATAGGAGAATGGGGTACTAGGTCCGTTGTTAGGGGTCGTTTAGTCCCAGCACAGACAGAGAGTTTGGTTAATATTGTGGATAGTAAGCCTTGGACTTTGTCAGAGCATCCCTCTGTCATTAGTTTTGATTTTAATTTTTATGGAAAAGAAGCCAGTGGTCAGAGGACACCAGTTTTGTTGTATCAGGATTTAACCTCTGTTTCTTTTGGATGATGTGGTCTTCCTGGCATTATTGAAAAATTATTTTCAGTTCTCACTGATGTGGTGTATAAAGCGAGGGATGTTAGATTAAGCACCTCTAAAACTTAGACCATGTCTCTTAGCCGGGAAAAGGGTAGAATGTCCTCTCTTCTGTGGGAGTGAGGTTCTGCCTCAAGTGGGCAAATTTAGTATCTCAGGGTCATGTTTACAAATAAGGACATAAGAGAACTGGAGATGGACAGGTGGATCACTGCAGCACCTGCAGTAATGCAAACTCTTTACTGGCCTGTTGTGGTGAAAAGAGAGTTGGGTCACAAGACGAGGCTCTCTGTTTACCAGTCAATCTTTGTTCCTAACCTCACCTATTTTAAGAACTGTGGGTTGTGACCCAAAGAAGAAGATTGCAAATACAAGTGACTGAAACATTTGATCATTTAGGATGTCTTCCTGGAGAGATGATCCCAACATATCCAAACATGAGAGGACCCTAAGGCAGGTCCAGGACACTGTGGAGAGATTATATTTCCAGTCTGATCAGAGTATCACTCTGAGAACTGTGGTAGTGGATGAATGGGTGGATGGGTGGAAGACTCGATTTTATAGCAGCAATAATTGCACTGTGTTTAAATATGTTTGATCCTTGTAGGGTGTTCATGGTTTCAACCCAGCAGAAGTGGAGTTGTCCATGATGAAGTTTTCTCCAGTCTGGGAGTTGATTCAGTCCGTAGTGAAGCAGAGAAACAGTGACTCTCATTGGATGCGAATGAAACAACAGCTGCTACACCACTGCACAGATGGTGAGAAACTCTCTCACCTCATCTTATACCTGCTGCCCTAAACTGCAAAATTAAACTATAGCTCTATTATCTTTATTTATGTAAATGTTCAGCAGTTTCAGTGCAAATGCTTAAAGTAGTACGTTGATCACTTTGGGTTTTCATTGGGAAACAATTTACATTTACAAGCTTTCAAATGAGGTTGTAATGCAGTGTTGTGTCTCAGATAGTGTCTCGTGGACAGAGGTGGAGCGCCTGTTTCATCAGAGTGTATTTGAGGCCATGACACTGACTACGTTGGATCATCAGGGTGTATTACTGAATGCTTCTAAACTTCAGGGAACATTGGAATCAGCAAAGCAGGGGGCACATACAGTTATCCCGTGGGACAATCCTATATCTTACGCTAAAAAGCAGCTTCATAGCATGTGCCCTAAAGGTCTGTGACAGCACATGTGAAATCAGTTACTAAGATCTCTGTCTTATATGTACAGTTGAATAAAGAAAAACCTATACACTATCAGTTAAAAGTTTTAGAACACTCCAATTCTTCCGGTTTTTTTAAATCATTTCAAAAAAGTCCAACTAATAGCTTAGAATGGTATTAAGGAAAATAGTGAACTTTCAGAGCTTAACAAAAAAGGTAGGATTACCCCAAACTGAAAAATAATGTCTGTTTCAGTATCATACAAAAAATGCCGATATCAGTTCAGTTTCTCAACTCAATTTTATTCATAAAGCACTTTGAAATCAAAACTGTTGGCCAAAGTGCTGGACACCAAAATAATGCAAATAAAAAAATAGAAACAGAAGCTAATTACAAAGAGGAAGAATAAAAGTTAACATCTCAAAACTAGGTTAAAAACTGAAGAATAAAAAGATAAAATGTAACTTAAAAGGAATATTAAAGACAGGAGTGGATCAGCCTGCCTGGAAATAAAACTATATAATATAAGATAAAATAACCTAAAAGGGTTGAAATGCCACAAATTAATTTTAATTTTCAAAGTGAGTTAAAAGCCAAAAGCCTCTCTTCTTCCTCCTTGTGGGACAACAAACAGGTGGTCTGCTGACCTGAAAGCGTATTGGGGGTATACGGCTGCAGCTGGTCGGATAGATACTGGAAGGCAAGGCCATGGAGACATTTAATAGCAAATAAAAGAATTTTAAAATCAACCCAAAGGCAAACCAGGAGCCAATGAAGCAATATCAGAACTGGGGTGATAGCTCATGTTTTTGGTGCCAGTTAAAAGACGAGATGCAGCGTTTTGAACCTGCTGCAGTCTGGCTTATCCCAAAATACAGTGCATTACAGTAATTTAAACAAGTAGTGATAAAAGCATGGATTAAAATCTCAAAATTATGCTGAGAGAAATGGCTTGACTTTGGTCAGATGTGTCAGATGCAAAAGGCTGGACTTAACCACTAATTTAGTCTGTGACTTGAGTCTAAGGTCACCGTCCAATCTTACACCTTGGTTTGTTGCTGCCTGTGTCACGTAAGGTTTCAGAGGACCCAGATCAACCTGGACTTTAAAAACATCACTGGGCCCAAACAACAATGAGCTCAGTCTTCTCATCATTCACATTCAAGAAATTCACTGACATCCATGCCTTTATTTCTATAATGCGCTTCAGGAGCTGGTTCGCTGAAAAGCTTTTTTCCTTTCTTTAGTGGCATGTAAATCAGTTTGAGGGAACAAAGCAAAGCTACTTTCAAATACCACAAATTTATGGGAACTTCTTCAACAGAGTTCGGAAGAGCTTTCTGAAGAATATTTGATTTCCATTGTAGAAAGAACTCTAGTATCTTCAGCTGTTTATTTGTTTTATATTTTCATTTCAGAGTATAATCAAACATTAAACTGCGTAATACGGTCCATAACTACACTTTTATTTTAATGTTTTATTCTTTGTCTGTTGCTTTTGCTCATTTTTTTTATTGTGTTTTCATCCTTTTGTAAAGTGTCCTTGAATGATGTGAAAGGCGCTATGAAATAAAATGTAGTATTATTATTATTATTTTCACCAACAACAAAAAATAAGTGGAAAAATTGGGGTGTTCTACAACCTTTGACTGGTAGTGTAGCTGTGGTATTTCTAAGCTGTTTGTTTGACACTGCACCCAACTTGACCCCCAAAACTCATAATTTATCTTTACTTTAGGTCTGACATTTCTCACTGAAGAGCCCGGTAACACAGAGGTATTATTTACATTTTCTATATTATGATTGGTATTTAACATTTTTTATGTTTACATAAAAATCCTAAAAGGTTATTGATTTACTTTCAAATAATGTAAGATATTTCTGTCATCCACAGGTCAATAGTACAATCAATAGCCAGTTGGATTTATCTGACATCCAAAGCTGTAGACTCAGATCTCTGTTTGACTGGCACTACGCTGAACATCATGATGCTGCTGTCTTCCAGCAGGTGAGCTATCATTTCTACATGAATAGTGTTGTTCAGATAATTCATTATGTGATTAGAGCACTGCCTTAACCACCAAACATTAGAAATATTGCAAAGCGAAATAAAATGTTGCAGACTTGTGGAGACTTCTCCGATAAACGATGCAAGTTTGAGTTTATGCAGAAACAACTTGTTCACTGCAGGGATTATGTAAAAAAACACTAATTCTGCTCTCATAATGTACTTCATGGGCCTTGAGTCATAAAATGAAACTATTACAGGAAAGAATTTTGCTTGATTTTGATTTTCATTATGTGTAGGTTCTCCAGTTAGCCTCAGAGGAATATTGTTGCTTGGACACCTTTAGAGGAAGTCTTAATAACAACCTGTACATCTTTTGCCACAACCCCACTAATTCCCATCGTCAGTGCAAAGAATTCTGGGAAGTGACCCTTCACACTGATGTCAAGTTCAGGTCAGAATTTCAGCTCACGCTTTCAAGTACTCTTTTCTTTTCTTTTTTTTTTTTTTTAATATGGTAACTCTTGCACCTTTGACATATTAAAGATAAACTCTTACAGAGATCCTACATGTTATCTTTCATAGGAACTACCTGGAGCATGTGGCAAATACTATTTCAGACTGGACAAGAGAGGAGGAATTAAAGAGAGAAGAACTGCAAACCAGACATCAGACCCCTCCTGAGACTTCAAAAGGTACTGTACTGTAGGTGTTTACTTAAAGCTCTGACAATATACTGTAACTGCTGCAGGGCTATGCATTAAACATCATCTATCAGTGGCATAGTAGCGGTGTTGAATCAGATAGATGAGCAGTATGAAAAAAAAAATGTTAGTGCTAATTGGCCTTGGAACATTGAATACAGGGTATTAAAAAACAAAAAATGTAACAGAGATTCTTCAGTCACTGGTAGAATTATCTTGACATGTAGCTGGTTTCATTAGAAAGAAAAAAAAGTTACCTGCTTGCCTTGTAGCTGTCACTTTCTTTATTTTACTTGAATCAAATTCCTTCTACCACTTTCTAAATACAATATGAATTTGTCCCTGGTTTAGATGAAAAAGATAAACACTCTGTAGCAGAGGAGGACACTCTGAAACCAGTCATCAGAAAAGAGTCTCTTAAGGTCAGTGAACACTCACATATTCAATAAAGTCCTGTTTAACTAACTGGAGTCTGTTCAATGAAGCAAGTCGAACATAACTGGGAAGTCTTTTTACTATCTGGCTTCACTTTAACAATCATGTCGCACTAAACAATATTACCACAGAACGTATTAACTCTGGTCATTGGTCCCTGCGTCTTCACTGTACTGTAGCTACAAGTTTCTTCGGGTAAGCGTGGCATCAGATGATCAATCACAAATATGAAGTAGTCTAGAACTGCAGATTTGTCAGAAGAATGAAGTATAATTCTAAAACACCATCTCTGCAGACCATTTTCCATCACGTGACTACATTCCAGATGTGTTATTCATGAAATTCATGTATTCTTTTGCCATTTCATCCCTTTTTTGCTACAACTCTGGCTGTGATAAACAGTCTTGGGAGCAACTTGAAAATAAATATAAAAGTATTATTCACACTGAAAAGTTGGCTTTGAATTTTTATCAGTACAAGAGTGCTGCAGTCCTTCACAGATTCCTTATCAAAATCCTTTAAAGGGGGTTTCACCCATAGAGAAAAAGCTTAAATTACATCACTGAGTCAGAAATGCTCTTTAATCCCATTTTGTTTTATGTTGTTGTGGCATCTCTTTCAGATATGATTCTCAATTTACAAAGGTGGTGAAATATTAAACTATGACTAATAAAAATTTGATGTTATTTTTTTTGTTTTTTTGCCAATCTTGAAATATGTTATCCACTAGAAATGGAACTTCTGAAAATCCATGAAGCACAAGCACTACTTTATCATCTCCTTCCTTTTGACTCTTGTTTATATTATTACATTTATGGTGTTAAAGGCCTGGAAGACTGAGCAAGAGCAGCTGAAGGAAGAGGAGATGGCAAGAAAATCAAAGAAGGATAATACACCAAAGGGCAAGCAGCGGAAGGAGGAGACACGGTCGGCGGACAAGAAGAAAAGTAAAGATGTCTCTGGCGACAAGAGGAGCAGACCAAATACAGCAGACAGCTCCACCAAGGCCATTATTGCAACAGCACCCCCTGGAAGTGAAAACAATGAACCGCACTTTACAGAAGAGCCTTTCACCGTGAGAGCACACACTTGAAACTGAATCACATGAATGGATGTTTAATGTAGCAAACAAGCAGCTGTACATAGGTAGTGGTCAGTCAGTTCTGTCCTCCGCTAAATGAAGAAAAAAAAATCAACTGATTCTACGGATGTGTTCGCTTCATTTGTGTAGGGTTTCACAGGCTACAGAATGGATGGACAGTTGATTCGTGTGTTTGGCAGTGTCCAGCACCTCTTCCCCTCAGATGGAGGACATATCACAGTGGAGAATGTCAACTTTGTTGAAGGTATAAAACCAAAAGGAAAAAAATATGTAAGCCCCTTTAATCCATACTGAAATTACTTCATTCCAATCAAACTTGAGCTCTTGCTCTTTTTTTTTTTTTTTTTTTTGAAGAACCACCCAGCATACAGCTTGGGTCAAAAAACTTGAGAGAAAAAACTTGATTAACATAGTTTTCATAGGAATCGTTAACCCATTTTCACATTATTTCTCTCTGAAGTGTTGCATTTGGAGTAGCCTTCAGTACTTTCATTGCTGTCGATGTTTGTACTCCAGGTTCCAGCCTGATGAAAGTGGCTGTGAAGAAGGATGGGCATCACTTCTACACGCACATCAACCAAGTTATTGTTGATCCTGCAAAGCCTCCCTCTCAGACACAAGGCAAAAAAATCTCTGATCCAAAGGAGGATTGCAGTGGTATAAATGCTGGGCAATATAATGATATTAAATAGTACCCTTGGTTACTGTTCTGTAATTTTACACAAATGTACAGTTATGTAAAGGAAAAGGCTGATGACCAAAATGCTTCTGCATGTGTCTCTTTTAGTTTCAGGGCCTGTTGAGAAGAAAAGAGTAAAGCAGGGCTCCCTGTCAGCAGTGCTTGATAATAAAATCCACCTCTCATACAGTTTCTATGGTCCTATGGGAGACAACACAGGTTTTACAGATACAATGTTCTGTCAATGTTCTGATCTGGATATAATACATATTTAGTAGTTATGTTAAGTTGAAAACAGGCTACATAAAAAAATTCAGTTCTCAAAAATATGTTCCTTTTTATTGATATTTTAGCAAATCCCCAAGAACCAGAAGACAAAAGCTTAAGGACCCTCACCCTGGAACCCATCCCTCTTTTGTCCTCCACCTGCAACTCCAAGGAAGCAAACCCAGAATCTGTTGCCTCCAGCGCACAAAACCAGTCCAGTCAGGTCAGACCTCCAGAGCTCTGTTTTTTTATGTACACCTACAGTATTTGTAAACTTTTCATCCATACATGCTGCATGTGCAAACAGGTTTAACCAGCAAGTTAGCAACTGTGTGCTCTCTGTGCTTCTAGGGCTGTGAGGACCAGCCAGATTTGTCATCGTGTCCATTCAACAGTTTCAATGTTTCTATTCCTAATGGCCTATTGTTGCAATTTCTGCGAGAGGATGGACAAAGTCAGTATTGTATAGTAAAGTTACATTACATAAACACTCATAGACCAATGTTTGTATTCTCACTGGTGTAGCAGCTTTTGTCAGACAGTTGAAAGAGTCATGATGACTCATGACTCAGTGATGAGTTAAAGAAAACTGGTGAACTGCCATTCTGCTCTTAAAATAAAATGAATAAAATAAAATAATAGACTACCATATATTGCAATATTTTCTTGTTTTTGCAACATTGATATGGTGCATGGTAACTATCCATTTTTTAATATATTGTGCAGCCCTGTATATCAAGATAACATTCCACATCTACGCTATATTCTTTTTCAAAATTTAATGACATATTTTGTGTCCTGTCCAGATGTACCACCGAAGGAAAGGGGTATTCTGGTGAGACAGAGCTTTCCTCTCCATAGTAGAGGACAGATGCAGCATCTTAAGGACAAATCCCTCTCCAAGGAACTGTCCCGCATCATCACCAGCCAGGGAGCTGTGATTCGTCACATGAGAGACGGATCTACAGAGGTATATCCATGTTCACATGGAGGCACATGTCCAGTCAGGTCTACCCTTCTACACTTTTAGAAAGTGTAGAAGGGTAGTGTAGACAATTTTATGCCGGATTTCTGGAGCAGTGTGAAGTGCATGTTATAGAGTCATGAGGGAGATGAGAAAAGTCTGGTTGTCATGAGGATGAATAAGTAGGATTATTCCAAGAAGTCCCACTGATGAATCATTCAGGACCTTGTGCTCTCATGCTGTTGCTCTTGGCTCTCATGGTCCTTTGTGGTGTTTTGAGATCACATGGCATAGAGTTTGGTCTGTGCTTTTGATTTACCTGGTAAATAATAGAGAAATATTGAAGCAAATAATTCATCAGAGTATAAGAGAGTCCTGGACACAAACACTGTTTGGCATTCAAAAATGAGATGCTTGTCATTCACAGGATTCACCTTTTTTTCCAAGTCTGACACCTAGGAAGCAGTCTTGTGCCAAAACAATGCAAATGATTATACAGTGAGATCAAGACAGGAAGTACAGACTGATGTGCACAAATAAGGATTCATAAAATAGCCAAGTACACAAATCCTGATCTACGTATCTGTGTAATGTAGGTGCTGTTTGCAGATGGCTCAGTCAGTTTTAGCCAAGATTCTGGTCCAGTGTGGGTGCCTGTCTCTGAACTTCAGCTGGAAAACTCCAGTCAGGTAGCTAACGATCCCAGGAAAGGTTAGACTTCAGCTTTGTTCCTTTTCAAATATTTTATAACAAAATAAAAAAAATCAGGGAAGAAAATTATTAAGTATCATTTTCACTGACGTTTTGTGTTGTTGGCTTGTTTATTTTTCTTTTTGTGTATATACAGATCAGACTTCTGCAAAGAAATCAGATGCTCAGAAAGGGTGGTGGCAGACTACAAGTCCCTCTGGAAACCGTATCTGCACTATTGGGACCACTCACAAACACATTCCCACCACTTCTCTTCTTACCTTTAAGGCGACAGACCCCATCACCCATCAGGTAAGATTCCAGTATAGCATTTGAAAGTGGCACTCGTTATCATGCAAATATTTTTTACTTTTACATTTTGACATGGAAAAAAATCTTACCCTTAACATATTTTTTTCCAAACGTCAACATTGCACCTGTTGTGGTTATGAAAAAGTATGTGTTGACCTGAATTCATTGCTGACTGCCTTGCTCTTGTGTCAGATCATGCTGAGTCGAGAAGATCTGGTAGTTTCTGTCCAGAATCCAGATGGATCTCGAATTGTACAGCATGCAGATGGAACCAGGATCACCAGCCTTCTCCAAGACAGGCCACTAAATGTGACACCTTACAATCTGTTGCATGCAGGTAACCAGTAGACAATTCTCAGATGCTTTAATGAGCACTTTGATTATACCCATTTCATAGCAACAGACCAACATTTACAGATTAATATGCAGCCTCTGACAATACAGTATATGCTACTTTTAACACATGCATACTTGTCTCTTATCTCTCCAGGCAAGAAGCCAGAAAGTGTCAATCCCAAATCAGCCTGTCAGTGTGCAAGCAGCTGCATGTGTGAGACACGCTGTGCTGACAGCATACATGAGAGTGCGTATATCCAAGATGCTTGTGACAACATTGACGAGATTAACAGAAACATTGCAGAGAACACGCCTACTGAGGAGGGTTCTGTACAAGCTTGTGCAAAGCCGAGTGAGTTTGGGTGTACTAGTGGGAACGTAAATGGTGAACCATCTGCATTTCGTGAGGAGACTATGACTGATAATGCTAAAACCAGTGCGTGTGAGACTGGAAAAGGAGGCATTTCCACCAAAGAACAGGTAGTACTGGTGGAGAAGGAGGGCTGCGCCACAGTGGTGATGTACCCAGAGCGTAAAGCAGCTCACATCCTTTTAGCTGATGGAACAGTCATCACTGGGAACAACCTTGGAGAGTATGAGGTGTGTGCTTTACGGGCAATGTCCCATCTGGGTCTGAAGTTATTATGTTCAGGTTTCCTTAATGATTGAAGTATTATTCGAATAAAAATATTTTGTTTTAATATCATTTGTCTCATGGCTGTTTGTCACAGTCAGTTTTGATATGTTAAAAAAAATCTTCCACATACATGGCATCTCTCAAATATGAGTAAAACAGCAGAATTGTAGAACCACACTCATTTGTGTTTGTGACTTTTGGCCATAGGTTTTCCCATCTAGCATCGGGTTCTTGCAGATCCAAAGTGATGGGACATGCATGTACTCCTCTGATCCACTTGTGACTCCCACTTTAAATGGTTGTACTGCTACTAACCAACCAGGACTTTACACCATGAGTCACACAAACACTGTGGCCTGTGATGTTACAGACAACGATGGGAACCATTTCCAGGTCTGCTTCTAAGATAAGAAAATAATCGGACATTGTTGTTATGCAGGTTCTTTGAGGTAGGAAGCTCAGTTGTGTTATGTGTGAGGCTGAAGACAATAATGAGATGTATTGCAGGTGTTGGAAGATGGGCAGATTTCAGTGCTAAAAATTTGTTCTGCTCCAAGCACACTTAAATATGATGAGGAGGAGGACAGAGAGTTGGCCAGTCTTCATACTAAAGACAGATCTCATTGTCCCAGGTGGGCTTCGATACCCTCTGAATGTCTGGTTCTCTAAGTGTGTCATGAACTCAGTCACCTCAACAGTATAATTACTTTTTGCATTAGAACTATTATTTAGATGGTTAAATATAATAGTGGTCTGTCTGAGGGCAGATAGTAGAATATTTTCTGCAGTTTTTTTCTTATTTTGTAAAAGACCAGCAATAACAGCTGCCTGACTGAGGTAGACAGTAATTAAAGGCTTCATATAGTGTGGCAAAGCTGGAATATTTTAATTGAAAATGCCTTTAGAGTATGGATGACATTGTTATTCAAGGTTCAAATATGGGTTTTTCTTCTTTTGTAGGCTATTTCTGGTGCACGAGGATTGCTCTGGCACCGAATTTCTAAGTTCTCATTCTGTAGAGGAGCTGCTCTGCCAGGCATACGGTGACCCTAACATAGCATTGTTAAAGGAACCTCTGCCAGACAAAAAAGGTAAACATAAATAAACGTAATACAGAATTTACATTAGATCATATAGTTAAAGTTTCATTATGGATGATGGAATGTTATTCAGGAAAAAACAAACACCATCTTGATCTTGATGAGTATGTTTGTGATGATGGCTCTTGCAGATGAGTTTGGCATCACTATCTTAAAACCCAGCTTCAAGAATGTGTGGTCCCAGTGGTTACTAGGGAAACAGAATCCTGACATCACCCCTCCCAACCTCAAAAACCGCAGCTGGCATGACTTCCCTTCAGTCGAGGTACAAGTGTTCTTAAACACATTTTAACATACTGACCCGAATATAAGACAACCACAGTTATAGTTAAATCCCTTCTTTTTCACAACACATCTTTTGGAAAAAATCAGATGGGTACCAAATCATATCAAACATTGCATCTTGTTCCCCAGCATATGTCTATTGGGTCAAGTCATGTGCAGTCCTTCATTTGTTTTTCAGTCACATACATGTGCAGTCTCTGCTCAGTTGGCCGTTTTGGGTTTTTTGTTTGTTTTTTAACTGTAGGTGTTTTAAGCAGTCTATTTGGGCTGTGTACTACATTTTCGAACATAATTTTTTTTGTTTCTGCTTGGTAGTTGTTTGACAACTCTTCAGCGTTTATCAAGTTAGTATCAAAACCAGTGGCAATTTCTCTAAGACTGCAAGAGTGTCAATGTCTAAAATGTCAAAAATTAAATGTTCAAACATGTACAGTGTGTTAACATTTCATTGACTACAAAAGCATTAGCAGCAGCACGGTGGCTTGGTGGTCAGCACTGTTGCCTCACAGCAAGAAGGTTCCTGGTTTGAGCCTCCACAGGGGCCTTTCTGTGTGGAGTTTGCATGTTCTCCCCGTGCTTGCGTGGGTTCTCACCGGGTACTCCAGCTTCCTCCCACAGTCCAAAGACATGCTTGATAGGTTAATTTGAGTTCCTAAATTGCCCTTAGGAGTGAATGAGAGTGTGAATGGTTGTATGCATGTGGCCCTGCGATGGACTGGTGACCTGTCCAGGGCATTAGATTTCCAGAAATCATTTTCTTATACAGTCAATGATTAATGCATTTGTCCTTAGAAGTTGAGCGTCCATTCACTTCAATGGGACAAACATGGAACAGTTTTTTTCATGGCATCATAACTCGGCAGTCAATGGATAAATGATCCGATTTTGTCTCGCCCCGGGACGCTCAGCTTCACTAGGGGTGAATGGAGCTGTGGGCTGACCTGGACGCTGAGCTTCCGATGATTGGGGGATCAGTCGAAAGGCTGAATCTCATTTTGATTGACAGCTATTTTGAGATATATATACTGTCACTTCATTATTGGGACATAAGGCACCATTGCAGATTTTGCAAGTGAAGTTATTAGACAAACTGCAACCCATTTCTTGATGTTTGCTTGGTGAAATTACTTGACCATTTCCATTGTTTATTTCTACACTGTAAATAAAACACACTCATAGTATTTCCATGTTTCAGTTTAACATAATTTCAACATTTTAATATTGTTTCGATAGTTCGTACACAGACCATTTTCTTGAAAAGGAACAGAGACACCCCATGTCTCCCAGAACTTGTGGGAAACTCCCGCATTCAGATAGCGGCTCATTGATGCCTGCAAGTCAGATAAAATGTCCTGGATTCTGAAGCGAGCGGCTAAGAGTGCTCAGGAGCGCACACGAAGGTGAGATAGACTTTTTTCCAGATTGTGTGTGGGAAGGAAGGAGAGAGAGGCCATACCACAGAATGCTAGAAAAATGGTAAAAACCACGGCTCTTAATTTTTCTGTCCTCAACTATTAAACACCGCATCACTGAAGGAAAGGAGAGCTCTCATTCACATTCATGTCTGAATTTACTGACAAATTTTATGTCAGCCAACAATGAGCTTCCCCTCTTTGAAAGATCAGCAGCTGCCACTGATCAAAACCTCAATATTCCATTTGTTTCATCACTCGCTACCTTTTGCCGCTTTATTTGGGACCTCATTGTTCTTGTACCTAAACTTCCTGAAAGTCCCCCGATGTTAGGTTGAAAGCTCTAGTTTCAACAGCTTTATGCCACCAGCTGTATGGATGCATCAGTGTTTTAAGTCCACAGGACAACCGAAGGTTTTCAGATATATTTAAGGGGGGGGTACTTGTCTTATATTCAAGTCAATATGGTATATATCAATAACTCAGAGTGTGAGTTATGTATATCAGTAACTCATAGAGTGCTTTTGTGATTTTCTTTTTTGTTTTTCTAGGAGAAGACCACAGGTCCTCCATTCGGTACTGATTTAGGGTTTGGTGTGACTCTGAGAGATAGGGCTACTAGTTCCACTGCTCAGCATCAACCTGTCAGGAACTGTCCTAAAGTCCTAGAGATGAGAGAACTATACCAGCACCGCCCATTCACCATGCAGCTCAAAAACACTATAGACTCATGTCTGAAGGTGAGATTTCTCCATCAGTCTTCAGATATTCACCTTTAATGATTATAAAACTATTTCCCATTCTGGGTTCAATTCTTTTGCTTTGAATTTTTTTACTGAGGATAGTTTTGCTCCAGTGAGTTGGCCAAAATGATGAAAGATGCCTCAAATATGCTTGTTCAAAGTCCACCGAAAATAACCCAAAATTCTGTTGTATGAAGTTATGACTTTTGGAGATGACATTTACTGAATTGTGGCTGCAGAAATACATAGAGAGTTTGATCGAAAGAGAACAGCAATCAGAGGAGGTGAAAGTGAAAGAGCCTCGCAGTGAGAAGGAGAGTGCGTGTGCCCGGGATCTCTTCAATATCATCCTGGTGAATATACACACACACACTCAGTTCATAGTATAGTCCATCACTATATATATATATGCACTTTGCCTTGCTGTGATATTGCACTATTTCTGTATGTTGCGACTGCTGTCTTAGATTGCTTGTTGACATTTTAAAAGTACCAGCACATGATCTTTCTACAGCTAGAATGTTCACTGTGGAACTGCCAGACAGTTCACTAAAGCAGGCAGACCATAGTCCTCATGCAGGTTCAACTTGCCTGTGGCCCTTTGCCCTTCTTACTGTCTACTTTCAAAAAAGGCCACTATAACTAAAACGAAGAAAAAAAAATCATTAATCATGAGCTTTTTAGTTCTCTGCAGAGGAAGATGATGCAAGTCGCACTGTTAATCCCAGGATTTCAGGTGGGATTTTTTCTTTTTTTATTCACAGACTTGACTTTTGTAAAATCATGAAGTTAACACCTACTGGTTTTCAAGGGAAATATTAGATTTTTACCATGCTGCCATGCTGCAATATATGTATTTTAGAGTTGGTGAAAAGGGTCACAAACTGTATGCTCTTTGATTATTTTCAGTGAACATAGAAAGCCTGTATTGCCAAGGAATTGGAGCACCGACTGAACGTTCAGATGTTTTAGAGGACACTAATTCAGCTAGCGACACTTTGGATAGATTACAAAACCTAAAGTAAGTGCGTGTAATATGTTTAGATGAATTAAAGTAAGTAAATGAATGATGCTCCTTTCTTTATTTTTGTGTTAATCTCTCTTTCCTTCCCAGTTTTTGTGAAAGAAAGAAGTTGGCATGGACAGAAAGACTTGCCAAACACAGGTATGGCTGTTTATATTCTCCCAGATCAAATTATTTGAGCTACCACTACTCCTGCTACTAAGAAAAAGCAAAAACATAAAAACTGATGAACGGTAATAGTGCTATCATTGGATTGCATTGAAATTTACTGGCAGTGGACACAGTCATTCTTTGTGCATCGATGTGTTTTTCAGACAGCAGCTCAGTGAGGAAAAGTCTTACCGAGAGACTCTGAGGATGAAGAACTTTGTCCCTTATTTCCACCCGGAAAACATTTCATTGTACCAAGTAAAAAATAGATTTTGATTTGTACATTGAGTCTTGGATTGATGTGAGTAGGAAAAGACACAGCATTTGTTGCTTGTTTCCAGAATCTGTTGCATGACCAAACACACGACACCCCAGGTTTATCCAAGGATCTCCCAGCGCTCCCCAAGTCAGAAAGTCACGAAGCCCTTATCATAGATACCCCACAAAAGAACAGTAAGATATCACAATTTCAAAATTTACCACCAGCTAAGAAAATTTAAAAAAAGTAATTGTTTACACATAACACATAAAAAGTGAGGCAGAGTTAAACTGAATCAAGCGGAAAAAAATATTGAAAAATGGAGTATTTAACTTATCTCCTGCCTTTGTGTTTTGTTGCTACAGCTCCACGACCCTTAAACCCAACTCCTTCTCAGTCAGACTGGTAATTTAGAATTTGGAATAACTATTAATTTTTGTGTTGTACATGGTTGTTACAGGAAGTCTTTCTTCATATAAATCTTTTTCATGTGGTCCTGTCAGAATGCTGAACTTGCCTTTTGTTTTTAGTCATGCAGCAGGTACTGATAATATGCCTGAAAACAGACCCACCAACCCAACACCTCATACTGCTGGTATGTTTCCTGATTACCTCTGTTGTTTTTTGTTTCTTTTTCCCTATTAAATTCCACAATAAGTGATTCTCCCATTAATACATAAAATGTGGGCAGGTCAGACAGTACCTCAAGCCTACATTCTCCACTGTCTATGGAAATACAGAGCCATAGTCATAGTCTTAATTACTCAGGGAAATGTGCTAAATAATTAAGCAGTATTTTGAGGAGAAAGTCAGCTTTATTAAGTTACATCAGACAAGATGATTCATGACAAGCCTATTCAGTTTTCAGAACAGGTGTAGTTTGAATTCCAGGCTGGATTTTTATAAATGGATATGTGGGATTCATGCCCAGGTGAAAGCAGTCTGAGGGCTTCCTCTGGGCACTATAAGTCAGTCTTAGTGGATGTGACTGGAAAGCCCAGACGATCTAAAGTCAAACTACCATCCAGCATCCTTGGCTCTAAACCCTTCAGCATCCCAAATCAACACGTAAGTATGCACACGCACTTAAAAAAAAAAAAGGCCTAAAAGCTTTTTATGCAGAGATATAAATTACATGTTTAATATTTTCTATATTTAAAAGAAGTGTCCCATTTTTAGAAATTGTATATCTATTTCTCAGTCTGTGTCCAGATCGTGTTTTCACATGAAATCCTGCAATCACGTCAATTGAAAAATTAGATTATTGAATTATCATTGACACTGTATGTTATGCATGTGGGATGTAACCGCCATCTCTTAACTTATACACATTAGTCTGTCTACGTCCTGCGTTTCAGTTTCTGACAGTGGTGGAGCCGGTGAGGAGAAAATGCCAGCCACTTTCTGTTAGAGACATCAGTGCCATAGTGAGAGGTTTCCAGCTTCTCCCATCGAGGGTTGACTTTGGTACGGTGCAACAAGGCACCTCTTCGACAGTCACAGTGGTCATGAGGAACGTGGGCATTGACACATGCAGGTACATAATCGGACAACAAAGGGATGGGTAGATAATGCAGAGATGTTTGTTTTGAAATAGGGAAATAATGATATCACAGCAATTTGTGGGTCTCCTTAAAGTCCAAAGGGAAAACTTTGACCTGTAGCAGTTTGTGGCTTATTTTGATCTGTCACTGCCAGGTTCCAAGTGAAGCAGCCTCCTCCTGCTACAGGCCTTCGTGTCATCTACAATCCTTGGCCTGTAAGTTTTTATGTGGTTGTTTAGTGTGTATACAAACAAGTGTTATCATATTCCAGGTTGAATTAATGGTATGTATAAATGTTTAATATATTTTTTTAATATATTCTGTAAATACATTAGCTGTGTTCTCTAGGTTCCTGCAGGTTTGCATGCTGAACTGAAGGTTCAGCTCTTTGCTATGTGTGCTGCTCAAGCAGAAGCAGACACACAGCAGTACGTCTCCCAAGATATCATCATTTGCACTGAGACAGAAATCCTCTATCTGCCTGTCACGGCTAATATCCTTTGAAAAGTGAAAAATATTCTTAAAAGTTTGTTCAGTACGCGTCACTTTGTCAGCAAGGAATCAGACCTGTTTGGATTACATGTAGCTGTTATAAAGCTCAATGTAACTACATTTCAGTGCAGGGAAGATTTTGTAACAGTGCCATAGGTCCTTACATAATATCACTCATCCTTCGTGAGAGATTATCCAACAGGGAGCTCAGCAGTACTCAAGAAGAGAGACTGCAGAGAGTCCATCCTTCCAACCTTCCACTTGGTCAAAGATGAACTCATCCTGCTCGGTAAAAGGGTGTAAGTATCATCAATTAAAAAAAATATTTTCTTTCTTTTTTAAATATTGGAGAAAATATTTCCACTCTTACTCCTCCATTGTTATGTCAGAGGACATAATGATATGAACGGTATTTTGTCGTACTATAGGCCACTCTCCCACTCAGTTAGCTCAAGACAACAAAAGTGTTATCAGGGAAGTTGTGCCAAGAACACAGAAGGACTCTTTAGGTATATGTTTTCGTTCATCAATTTTCTTTTTTCCTCGTTCTCATTCAACAAGAAGAAAAACAAAGCGACCAATAACAGCACATGTGACATTGAATTGATATCTTTTATGTCTGGATGATAAGATTTGTTGGTTTTGAGCAGAGCACGACTAGATCATTGACCCAGATGGTATTGTGCACATCGTACTTATAGTTAGCACTGTAGCTCAAAATATGAAATAAACTTTAAGAAATAAATAAATAAATAAGATATTTTGTTGTTTTGTTCGTGGTATTTGTTATATTTTAGTAGGGAAAAGTAATTGACAGCATATTGAGACGTTGAAGTCTTCTTAGTCATGGTTTCTTAAAGAGGTTTAAATAAAAATTCAGTATTACTCATCCTTTTTTTCTCTCTCTCTCTCTTTTTTCAGGACATTTTAATGGCAGTCTTCTGTCAAACCAAACTCCAATCAGATTTCACACAGTTTATTCATCTCTGATTCAGGTCTGGACCCTGATGTTACTGTGGCTTTAAAATCTCTACAAATAAATAAATAACTGTGGCAAGTGCACACTATTTTGCATTTGTTTCTCTCTGATAAATGTATGATGTAATTCATTTTTACAGACAACAACAATGCAACATTGTTAAAATAATTTGTAATTTACACTCATATCAGAACACATTTTGGGTACATTTAAAATATAAATGCTGATAAATCAGAGTTAATGATTCTTATTTTGTACTTTTTACTTTTTTTATTCCTGGAATATAATTGCACAACTCATCGCAAGATGAGATACTGTAAAATACTGTACCACCACGAGAGGTCATCTCATTTCTTTAAGCTGCTGACATGCAAAGAGTTATGCACATTGCACACTCTCATCTGCCTTGACCAGTGTGATAAACTACACAGGTCTCAGTCTGGCTCCTTTGACTGTGTCCAGCTGGTTATAAACACTGCAGCTTAGATAGAAAGCATGAACGCATCACCCCTGTGCTAAGCCTCTACATCGGCTCCCTGTAAGATTTCATATCGATTTTAAAATCTTACTGCTTATCATCAAAGTCTTAAATGGCCATTGCCCCACAGTACATCTCAGATTTATTGATCTGGTATATGTATCCTGCTAACCATTAAGAGCCAAAGATAGGGCCCAGCTAATTCTCAGAGATATCGGATTTCCGCCACACCTACATCAACCAACTCAGGGTCATGACCCTGACCTTGGACATGTGGCCTACAGATGTAATATCTTTGCTAATTCCTTTAATATTATTTCAAATGTTATGGGTTCTCAAATGTTCATAACTGTAGCAGCAGTTTAATTGCCAGCAGCTTGGATCGAGAGACAACTTATGTCAACAACGCAGATAGAGAAGTGTGAGACCTCCCAATTAAAGACCCTGGCAAAACCTCAAAGATTTATTCCCTAAACATTTATAACTTTTTACATTGTATAAACTGATGAGAGAGTGCTCATGTGTTAAGTGACTTAGTAAAGTACGAGTAAATATATAGTCTCAGGTTTGTCACCTCAGAAAATTGTGTTAACTACTCAGTCAAACATGAGTGATAAAAGCTGTTTCCAGATCCACGGGGAAATGAGCAGTGTTCTGCTCTCAAGGCGCAAACGTCATATCTGCTGAAGACACAATAGACAGCAGAAGCAGAATTCATTTTAAACAGAATAAGACTGCTTAGATTTTAATACGCAAACACACTGCAGACATGAAATACTGAAATATTTCTTTCACCTTGAAGCAGTGAACTAAGTTAACATGGTTAAAATATGCATCAATCAATCAAAACTTTATTTATATAGCACTTTTCCTACAAAAAAATGCAACACAAGGTGCTTTACAAATTTAAACTCCAAAGCTTCTTTGGAGTGTAAATAGTCTATAAATACTTGTCATTTTATGCTCATTTTCTTGTGCTTCCTGAACTGCTCCTGCTTAAGTTTCTCTGCCAGTTTGTGCACTTTTGATTACCTCCTTACAGTCTCCTCTGTTTCTGTCGTGGATGTTTTCCTGCTTCAGCACTCCCAATAGTCCAGACCTTGATGACCAGCTGATGATCATCTGTTCATTTAAATCGGGTGTGTTGTGGCAGAAAAACATCTAATGTCGGGTTTCATGCTGTAATGATTTCATCGTCTCAGACTAAAGATGGTCAGTGGAGGTAAAAATGTTCCATCGTAGCTCAGAAACGGTGGTGGTAGATCTGACAGAGATGAACAACATCACAGCTGCATCCCCTCGTAGGCTCCATTTCTGGGTCGCTGGGACTCCTGTTCTCCGTGTGACCTGAACACACCACACAGCATTTTGGTCTTTGTGTTCTTTGAACTTCAACATTAGCTGGTGCACAGGAGGGCTTGTGTTGTTTAGAGCCAACAATGGCTTCCTTTGACGCCCCATAAACAATCACACGGCTTTTGAGGGAGTGCTCGCTGTTGTTTGAGTGCTCCTGGGGAGAGGAACCGTGGACTTCTGCTTTTTTCCCATATGAACACAGGCTGAGTGTGGCTTCTACGCTGTTTTCATCAACAACTGCTCGTCTGATATCTATAACCATCACCTCTCCTCATCTTCACACAGTTTTGAAAAAAATCTGCTTCAAATCAAACTTTTGTGGTCTTTTTATTTGGCATCCCATTGTTTGAGAACAATGAATTCTTAACTTCTCTTCCAAAAAAGATTACTGGGTGCTAGAAGGTTTATCCGTCCATGAAGACAGATGTTTCTCATTTGAAATGAATTATTTTTCCTCGTTTACATCTGTGTTTGAAACTAAAGTTCTGTTGCTTTAACAGTAGATGGAGTGTAGAAGGGACTCACTTAGTCCACAAATAAAAAGATAAATAATCTCATATTTCCAGGTCTAAGTCGCTACAAGGTTCATCCTCATGGTTCACTTTCTTTTTTAAGCTCTCACAGACGACATTTTAATGTATTAGATTTATGTGCTTAATTGTACTTTCTGTATCATTTTTGATGAAAATATGAAGACGTTCATGTCTATTCTAGATGTTTCCCTGATTTTCAGAAGATACAGTGAGACTGATGTCAAATTTTTCATAAAACAGTCTCCAGGATGCTCCTTTATACATGAAGATGACTTGTTTATGTGGTATCAGATTAATGGAGAAGAGTTCATGCTTGAAAAGGTGTGTGTGTGTGTGTGTGTGTGTGTGTGTGTGTGTGTGTGTGTGTGTGTGTGTGTGTGTGTGTGTGTGTGT
>JBAMYA010000010.1:5003652-5024917 GCA_037176975.1 Arrhamphus sclerolepis
TCTAGATTTTTAATCTTGGAGACCAAATGCTAGAGAAACTGTCCAGCGAGGAAATGCTTTTAGCACTCTAAAAAAAAGTCATCATTAAAGTTCTGAAAGTCCTGGCAGTACTCTGATAGTCCTCATCCAACCTGAGTTTAAACGTTTCTGCCAACAAGAATGAAAAAAGAAAACTTTTTCAGGATGACTTTAGGATGCTAGTACTTGGCAAAGGCTATGAATACCTTTATGAAACAGATAATTTGATCTTTTCTTTCTGAGAAATGAACAAAGCAGATGAGTCTGACACATGACATAAACCTGAAAACCATCCGTCGACAATGTGCAACACTTGAGCGCGACGATACACTTTGCACATGTGTTGAATTTGCTGAACCTCTCATTTATACAACTATGCCTTCACACATGCACACAAATAACCTGATCAGCTCACACACACATGTACAACCCCTCACATACAGTGCTGTTGTGTGAGAGTTAAAAATGCATTTTGTTATATACAGCCCCTCATAGAAATTAACTGTCCCAGTAGACGTCGTTATTTAAGTCTTTTCGAAGATTCATTATAGATGGTTATAGCTGTGGGCAAGAAGGATCTCCTGTAGCGTGATAAATACTTACTTCTCATAGTTCCCATTAACTATGATGCTTTCTTTTGGCGAATTAAACGTTTGTGCAAAGCTTTTGGTATTTTATGTAATAATAGTTTTGAACTGAAGCTGATATGCAAACCGTTGCTTTCAGCGAATTTCATTTGAATTACTGCTGGTTGTAATTGTTGCTGCTGCATCTCAAGTCTCCACTGAACACGTTCTACAATGAACATTTGTAGCATTGTGATCTTATTATGACATGTTGCTACAACGGCGAGTGCTAACAATTTATTTGCCGTTACGGCACACTTAGTCCTGGAATCCCCAAATGACTCAATCCAGTCATGTTGAAAGGAAGTAATTTTAACTGTGCTCTGCAGGCATCAACAGCACATTTTCCTTCCCTCACCTCATTCGCCACCCACGTGCTCGGGCCGCTAATTATAGCTGCTCCAATCACACCTAAGTAGCTGAATCAGTGCGAGCTGAGACAGTGAGATCTTTTCTATTAGATGTTTTTATACAAGAGGAGATGTGTTCTACTTTCAGTGTTTTATCCTGTAGAAAGTGTTTGTGTCTGTAAATCGAGGGGCAGGGGTGTAGGATCAGCTGTCCCTGCAAAACTAGCTTTACGAAGATAGTATGGATAAAATGTAACCTTGCTGTATGTAAATTTCCTTTTAGGATACAACGATGATGATCAGTGAAATAATAGATTATAAAAGTAAATGTCCTGCCTGTGTTGCAAGAATGTGGCACAGTTATAGAGTGATAAATTCTGCGAGGACATTGGTTCACTTCACCAGTGTTCACTGACTGAAGGAAATACAATTGATGAAAAAAATGCTGATCGATTCTGGTTTGAGTAAAGGCAGCATATATCTAATGTTTGCAGCGGGTTTTCTCAAAACCAAACGACAATTTGTTGAAACACACACAAAGATATGCCTGATACTTGGACCGCTGCGTTTCATTTCATGAGCTTGAGGCCAGTCCAAAGCTTTAGTTTATTGAAAAGAAAAGAAACAGCAAGCTGACATCTCTGAGGCGAGGTAATATATATTTCATTTTATAAAGATGCCGAAGAGACTGAGATTTATCTTTGATCTCTTAAAGCTTGACACAAATAGCTCAGCAGAGGCAGCGCCAACAGAAAAGCTGGTGAGATGACCAAAGAGCTGCAGCGTTCTGCAGCACAAACTATTTTGTCAGGCAAAAGTGATGGCTATTAATTATCAAGTGATTTCTTAAATTTTAGATGTGAGGTGATAGCATGTGTCCTGGCCAAAAGCTTAGAATTGTTTACCTTGGAGACAAGCAGCACCAAGCAATTTTGGGATGAAATAACAAATGTGTGTTGTTACCAGAAGAAAAATGTTCAGATCATGCAGTTATTCTTCATTGGTTGGCTCTACTTATAGTCCCCTCTTGATCAGATTGAATGAATCTAGCTCATAATTTTATCATATACGATATATTTGCCCTTTTTGCTAACAGTTTCTGTGGAAGGCTTCCCAGAGAGGCTACATTCACACTGCCAGTTGCATTTTCCAGTGCTAATACAATTCTGATTTGATAAAGATCTGGTCTTATGAATCACATTCATAACCAAAAGTGTCCAAATTTTGTTGAAATTTCCTTGGAGCAGCATCTTTGATATGTTACCATTTCCCTCTAGCTTTCTCCTCATTAGGCTCATACATTTTCAAAAACATTGGGAGAATTTTTCAAATCAGCTCTATCTTGATAATTAAATAAAAAAAAAAAAAAAAATCAGAAGTCAGAAGTCCTATTCTTGCATGAAAACATACCATCACACGACAGTAGTTGATTTTTTTAAAAGTTAGAATTGTCAGCCTTCCACTTTTCTGTTTCTACTGCTATTTGATGCAAAATATAGGATACTTTGCCTTCTCAAGCCACGCAAGTCTCCACCGTGTGCATAGTGGATAAAATTGGCAGGAGCACACATAAGGATTTCGACTCTGCTTGGCTATATGCAAACTTTAGATTGGGGTAATACTTCTGTTGCAACTGATTTCACAAATCCACAAGAAGACAAATTCAGAAATGGTTCAGGACTGAATGCAGCTTTGACATATGTTACAACCCAGCTTGGTCAGGGAAAAGTATAATAACGTCACAAAACCAACATTAACTAACACTTAGGATTGATAAGTACAACATACGGCCAATAAAGTACCCAAACTAAACAACAACCAAAACATTGAATTAACCCACAGGAAGACGGCACAATTAGAAGAAGTCAAGTGCTGACGAGGTTTCTCAACATGACACAAAAATGGTTCCCAAAGCACACTCCAAAGTTTATCAAAGTGGTAAGCTGCTCAAAGTGCGAACAAGCTGCCCAGAGTTCTGGAGTGACAAGATTTAAAAAGATGACAAGTATCAACCATTGGTTGGGTGTGATGATGTTCAGACCAACCAGAACGTCAGACTTAAGCAGAGAAAGCCATGTAGCCAATCCTGGGACAGCAAAGGCGTGGGTGAATTAGCTGCCACCTGCAACTTGAAAAACAAATCAAGCAAAAGAAACAAAAGCAGACCGAAGAAGGATGGACCACGGTCTGCAAGATTACGATTGAGTTCTGCATGCCACACAAGAAATGAGTCCCCCATTGCGCAATGCTTAGTACATGAACTTTGATTAAAAAAAAATTAATCTGGTGACCTGGTCGCCTGGTGGTCATTACTTATCAGGCTAAGAAACTGTGATCTTTGGAGAAATCTGTGCAAACAAGGTTGCTACATTCCAAGTTATTATGGCCATTGTTAGATTTAGCTTAATTTCTTCCATATTAGTTTTGCACTTGACATCAACAGTTCCATAACCGGTATTGGTTTCAGTTTTATTTAAGTGAATTCAGTGGTAGTATTGGCATAACTAATCCCTTGAAATAGTCCTGTTTTAAGATGTTATAAAATAGATGAAAAATCCTTTGGTTTTTTTATGTTTGTGTATGACATGTAGAGGATTAAAACCTGTGTGGGCTCTTGGATTGTCTGTCACCCTGGTGTTAGTTTGAAAGGTTTTAGTAGAATTAAATAAGCTCATCTCTTAAGAAGAAGAATCTCCTGAACAAAGGCTGTGTTGATTGGAGATATTTTCCTCTCGAAGCTCCCTCTGGTTTGTAACCGTTTAGTCTGCAGAGAGGAGATATTGAGCCTGTAATTTACTGAATGATTGTGCACATTGTCAGATGGATGAGCATATTGACCTTACAGCAGCTACGTGATCATTAAAATGGCCCCTCAGAACCACATCTGTGAAATGCCAGCATCATTTGGGTCGATGGTGGACTGAGAATTGAAAGTTTGTTCCTTCACTATACATCACCACTTCAGTGTGGCCTCGGTGTGGTCACTGGTTTAATAGTGGCACTGCTGCGTGCCTCCAGGGTCTGTTACTCGGTGACAGCACATTTTGTCTTCTCTGTCAGGGAATTCTGGCACAGTAAATGCAAACAGGAAAAATTTGACCCCTGTCTTGGTGCTTATTTTCCCCGCAGTGCCACACTGCTGCAGTATCTTGATTGAAATATTGGGCCCCAGATCCTTCCAGGTGCTGATTTTATCGCTCGACTATTCTCTCCTTTTCGCACTATTTGCTTGCAAACAGTTCTACAAAACAAATCCTTGCAAGATTTGGGGTCAGCATTTGAAAAAAAAAAGGAGGATACAGAGGGAGAAGGACAAACAGGAGGAACATTGAAAGTGGAGTTCCATAGAGAGAGGTGCAGTCTGTCACTGTTGTCCTTTCTTCAGCATTTCTCATTTTTCTTCCTTTCATGCTTTGCTTTCATGAAAAGTTCATGACAGGTTCTCTGTCTCTCTCTCGCTCTTCACCCCTCTCACTCAATGCACTTCACTCTTATCCCGATCAATCCACTTAGAGGCAGACTTTCAAAGAGGATGTAACATAGCAGACATGGGGGTGAGGACAGTGGGGGAGGAGAGATTGAAGAGCAAATGTTTAAGAAGTGAGAATATTGGGGGGCTGAGGCAGAAGATTCGTTATGAAGCTGGTACCTTTGATCGTTTATAGTCTTCTTAAAGTAACTGAGCTATTTTTGCATCCCAAAGTCCTCAGTTGGGTGCCTTTTAGGGGCGTTTTCAGAGTGATAAATGGTCGGTGGAAAGAGGGTGCCCTTCATTCTTCCTTTCACTACTTGCTAGTCTACAAATGTGTGTATTTTAGTGCCTCAGCTAGTGAAATATGGCACGGAATATCATATTGTAGTTTAACTGTGCTGGATAGAGAGACAATGAAGAAGAGAGAGAGTGTGTGCATGATAGAGGAAGAGAATGAGGGCTGATAAAGAGGGAGAGAAGGGGGAGGCTTGTGTTTTTGATAAATGGAGGGGGAGATGTGCTGACAAGCTTGGCAGACTTGACTGAGAGGAGGGAAGGACACTGGTGTCATCCCATCTGTTTTGTTTTTTTTTGGTTGTCATCTGCTTTGTTGCTCTTTTACCTTATCGAATTCAGCATGAACCAAAGTAAGGAAGCAAATTAGCCCTCCTTATCAAATGTGGAACAGAACGGATGCGAGTTAAAGGGCTCCCTCTCTTCCTCCTCTCCATGCCGTCCCACACACACATACAGGTAACGCACAAGCTTTTTGTCTTTTGGCAAAAGCTGTCTGGCCATCCCTTATACGCGCACACGCAACTTACATGCAGCTGATGTTGGACTGGAGTCAGTTGGCTGAAGAACAGTCTAGAAGCATCGTTCTCATCTAAATTATTCACACACTCTCCGCTGACTGCATTACAATACTGAGAAACGTGCGTGTTGATGTGTGGATTGAGAGAGAAGAGGGGCACATTAGACCAGCTGTGTATTTCTGTCAGTCTTGCATGTGTGTATTTGAGTGCACTGTAATGTGATGTCTTCACAGTACAAGTGAGGCTGCATGTGCACTTAGTGAGTAGCACTTATTCCATCATGGGTACAGGGGCTGTGTAATGCGTTCCTTTGGTCGGGATTAGCCTACACGCTTGATCGGAAACCTGATACTGTTTACCAAACAGGAAGGGTATTAAAACTTAACTGGGGGTCTTAAGGTACATAAATTCAGCTTGTTCCTTAGCAAATGCTTTAAATCTTTTTCCACCTGTCAGGCATGATCAAATATTAACGCTGGCATGCATACATTATTATTATTTATTTGTTTTTACAGTCAGCACATTTTTTTTGGCTGTGAAAACATGAAAAAACAGACTTTGAGTCATGCAGTCTGCAGCCTTGTAAATGTTTTCCTTCTCTTTTGACGCTTTCACAGCAAAGGCCGATCCAGCAATCTCTGGCCTCCTCCCTGTGCCGGGAGTCCCATTGGAAGTGCCTCCTTCTGACCCTTCTCATGTACGGCTGTTTTGCTACGCTGGCCTGGTGCGCCCTCTGTCGCGTGCGCGTTCTCGGCTCCTCCCCCATATCTCTGGGCAGCGATGACGATGCCGCATCACCGGCCTTTTACAAAGACATTGAGCACTTGGAGAGTCCGTGCTCCAGCGGTTACGTCTACATCCCCCTGGCCTTCCTGGCAATGCTGTACGTGGTTTACCTGGTGGAATGTTGGCACTGCTTCTCCAAGACGGCCATGCTGGCTCATGCTGAATTCCAGGTATCTGTCGAAGAAACGGTTTTTAATGGAAATCACTCATTAGTGCATCTGCAGAACCCAGTGGAATCACACTGAAATAACAATACTGAATAATCCAAACATGCAGTTTCCTCGGAGTTGTAATATTTCATGATAGTTCATGCATCATTTTACAATTTCCTGCACAACTGTGGAAAAATGATACTTTCCTAATTATGTGGAAATGCGTTTACTTGAGGGCTTCTGCTTACTTTTATTATCAGGACCTTCAGGAGCATACATAATAATGACAAGTTGATTTTTTTTTTTTTAATCTGCCGCTGCCAACAGCAAACCTCTAGTAAGAGAATTTAAAAAATCATGACAACAGAAACTTTGGCAGGGTTTCCACTTGCACCAGATTGCACACTCCCTCATCACTGCATATTAAGAAATACTCTGCTTGTGCTTCCATTGTATTCATTTTTCAGGAAATTATTTCATTTTTAACGCATTTCTTGGAGCGGCATCTAGTGACTTGGATCGTTCTCCATTCTGCCATGTAGGAAGTGTATGAGCGCGTGCAGAGACTCCAGCAGGCTACTCCCTGTATTTGGTGGAAGGCCATCAGCTACCACTACGTGCGGAGGACCAGGCAGGTGACAAGATACCGCAATGGGGACGCATACACCACCACACAGGTGAGGGCGTGCTTCCCAGCACACATGCTTACACCTTCTCTCACTTTTATTGTGGCAATTTTGTAAACTTCTGTAATAACGCCTGTGCAAATTTAAAACTATATTTTACAATGTCTAGTATCTAGAAAACAATGGACACATGATGGAAAATGCATAAAAACAAAGTGCAATGACTCTTGATCGATGATTTCTCTCATCGGCTTAATTTACACTAAAGCTTAAAATCCTTTTAGTAGCTTTTATAATCTATACAAGCAAGTGCAATAGAAACACTGTGGATTTTATTCCTAATGAAAACGTGAATTTATCAAATTTCTTATTGCTTTACAGAAAGTGAAGAAGAAGGAATATTAGACTTTTCAAGGAAAAAAAAACAAGTGTCTGCATTTTTTGTGCCAAGTTTGACAAATAAACCATTGTCTTTTATATATAATTTGGTCTTTCAGAAAGTTTTTTTTTTTCTTGTGCAGAGGTGAGAGTGAGGGTGAATGTGCCCTTCAGTCTGATCAAACAGATATTTACTGGTACCAACACTGAAATATGAAAAGACAGACAAAAACAGAAGGCAGTGGTGTGTGTTGTTGTTGAATGATGCATTGGTCTTGGTGTGGTGTAGTGTGGTGTGTGTAAATGAGTGTGTGGTGATGTTGCATGTAACTCCCCCTTCATGTCAGAGCAGAAATAGTTCAGCAAGTGATGTTTACCCATGACACTTGTTCAGCACCAACCGGTGACCACAACCAGTACTTCAGGCTGAATCACCGCTGGTACTGGTCTGTTGGGTCAGTGTGAGGTAGCAGACCTCCACCAGGGTCTGCATTTTTCTCTACAAACTCACTGTATGAACTTAAAAATGCTTGAAGATTTGTTTTTCCTGTGCATCACTGAATTTCTTTTTCCTCTGTTTTTTTTAAAACCACTGCCTGCATATATAGTAGGAATTTAATCTTGTGGAAGATGCAAGTTATCCTGTGCATAAGTGCAAGTGATAGTGAGTGTGTCCTAGCATGCTCTTTTAACTCCTAAAACCCTAATTTTGTCAGATTGTGGATCACTGAACCAATATTTAGATGTAAAATCACTGATTCTGTGACGCTTGGAGTCGACAACTTCTGTCAATAGTGAACATGCATTCCAGTCCAGGACCATGCATTTTGGGTTTTGCCAAGAAACGCATTTTCTATTTGAATTACCCAGGATTGGTTTGGCAACTCCATAATGTTAATCTTGATGAGAATCTTCCCCGTATCATGATGCCTGTGCCACTGTGCTTCACCATCTTCAGCGCACTGTGGTTTAAATTCATTGAGGGCACCAAGGGTATGTCCATGGTTGTGTCCCGTTCTTCCTGCAAATGCATCTTAAAGCGTTTCTCTTTTTTGTGTGTCAAAAGTTCTTCACACATTCTCTGTTCAGGTCACGTCAGGACTGCCTGTACCTTCGTCTTCCTCAGCTGTGCCTTTGTAATGTGTACAGAATTGTGTTAAGGAAAATGCATGGATGCCCGGGGGACAGATGTCTTCTTGAAGAGGACATATGTTGCTCTGAAATCCCAAGCGCAAAATATCATGTGTATAGTTTTCTGCATTAATACTTGATCACAAGTTCAAAGGAACTTTGCCAAGAGCAAAAGAGAAAAAAAAGTCCATTACAGATTTTGGCTTTTTGACTTTTTGCTGATCGCAGTCTGGATATTCCTTTTTGTCTTTGGTCTGCAGCACATGCTGCCCATTTCTAAGTTGTCTGACTGCAATTGTACAGTCTAGACACTTCTGATCCCGGAGATGTCAATGAAAGCTCTGGATAAGGTTAAGATAAAGAGCACAGCAAAGTTTGGAGAGGTACTGAATGTAAATGTTGTCCTTGCTATGTTGTCATCTTTTGATAAACACACTTTTGATGAATTGCAGTTGCCCTCCGTGACAGAGGTCACAGTTGTCCACTCCAACTTTCTTTGGAAAAACATTGTTTTTATATACATTTCATTTATTCTCTCACACATTTGTTGACAAAAGTGGAAATCTCCGGTCTGACTCAGATACAGTTTGTGGGAAATCGACAGTTGTCGTCCATTGTTTAGGCCACTGTACAGGATCAGGGTACCCTGTTGGCAATGAACACAGCAGGCTGCAGCTTCTGATGGGACTTTTTTATTGCGTTCAGTGCGACAACACACACACATGTGGTGCCGGCTGTTGGTCTGGCAGCTCTCCCCCTCCGCTGCTGTGCCGTCACTATATGGAGAGAGACTGTGATTGTGAACATGGCCCAGGTGCGGTCCTCTGTCCCCCACTGGTGCTGCTCCCAGAGCCGCTGAATGACCCCTCCTCTGCAGCTGAGCAGAACCACTTCCTGCCACCACAGCCACCTATTTGAAATAAACATTCTTTCCTGCGCCTCTTTACAGCCACTAAAGTGCAACAGTTTTAGGAATCTTTTTCAGCCCTGACAATAACCAAAGTGAATTTAATGAGAAGAAAACGTTAAATATCCGGGTTCATCCTGTCAAACAAACGAAAGTCAGTGTAAATGTATAAACCGCTTTTTCTTTTTTTAATCTGCATTTTTCACATTCCTCACCCTATTTCTTATTTGGCGTTGTAATCCTGCTTCCTCTGTTTTCCTCCTCTCCATCGTTTTCCTCTTTCTCAGGTGTACCACGAGCGGGTGAACACGCATGCCTCCAGTTCAGAGTTTGACTATGCTCGCTACGGCGTCAAAGATGTGTCAAAAGAGCTGCTGGACCTGCAGCTGCACCCTGCTGTTCGCCTGCGTTTCACTAAGTGTTTCAGGTATTTGCAGCAATCGTCTCTAAAAGTGGTTTGCTTTGAATTGAGTTTGATCTTAGAGATGTTGACATTTAAGCATCTATATCTGTTTTTTTGTGTGTGTGTGTGTGTGTGTGTGTGTACTTCAGCTTCTCCAGTGCACGTGCTGAAGCTGCTTATCTCACCCAGGTAAGGAGCATTGTTCAGTTTATTTGTCCATCTAAGAACAAATTCCCAACCATTTTTTCTAGAAGCTTCATTTTTAGCCTTCCACTTTGCCTCTACTGTTGAAATTAAAACCCTTTTTTTTATATTTATTAAATAGCTCGAAAGTATTCTGACATGTCATGTTTCTTTTTGGGACTACAAGCGAGCACGCTTCTTCGGAGAGAATGAGGGGCTTGATGACTACATGGAGGCCAGGGAGGGAATGCATCTGAAGAACGTGGATTTCCGGGAGCACATCCTGGCATTCCCAGATCCTGCTCACCAGCCATGGTTTTCCAGGCACAGGGTGTTCTGGCTGGCTTCTGCTTTCCTCCTGTCATGGCCGCTGCGGGTCGTGTCAGAATATCGTACAGCGTACGTCCACTACCACGTGGAGAAGCTGTTTGGGGAGGATGAAGACACCGGCGGGAGTGGAGGAGTAGGAGAAAGAGGCCCAGGTGAAAGAGGTGATGGGGTTGAAGGGGGGACTCAGAATGGTATTCCGGGAGGAATTGCGATTGGAAATGGCCTGAATGGGATGAGCTATAGAGCCATATCTCGTGTCAATACGGTGGACATGACAGAATTGGAGTGGCACATCCGGTGTAACCAACAACTGGTCCCCAGTTACTCTGAGGCCCTCCTAATGGACTTGGAGTCAAGTGGTGGGACAAACCCTACCACCTCCACTCCCATCTCGGGGCCCCCGAGCATCACCCCCACCCAGGGGACCAACCCGCCTGCCCTGGCTCTGCCTGTGGTGTTCAACTCAGCTTACCTCCTACAGACCTGCCCCAGATGCCGGAGGACCACATCAAGTGCTAGTCTTCCCTCCAGGCTAAGAGCTCCGATGGGAACCACGGCCCTCCTGAATGCTACCGTGGCAGGGATCAGGGCGGCAGGGCCGGCAAGTGGAAGACTGGTGCTCAGTCGGAGCGGATTCTCTCTTGGGAGACTCGGAGGTGGGCGCCAGAACAGCCTGTTTCATTCAAGAAGCGTGGGGGGAGGGCTGGCGGGAAGCAGGGAAGATGGAGGAGGAAGTGGAGGAGGAGTAAGTAATGGAGGTGGTGGTGGCGGCGGAGGGGGAGGTGGAGGGTTCCTGGGGCTCGGTTCAAGACAGAACAACGAGGAGACGAGAGGAGTGCTTGAAGGAGAAGTTGATGATGACGAGGAAGAAGAGGAAGTAAGAAGAAGACAAGATGGAAGAAGAGAGAGGGATGAGGAAGCGGAGCAGGAAAGTGGAGGAGGAGGAGAAGGAAGGGAGACAGAGAGGGAGGCAGTGAGGGAGGCGGGGAGGGATCGACCACCGTCATACCAGGACGCTTTCTTCTTCCCTGTCCTTATCATACATGGGGAGGAGAGCTGCCATGCGGGTGATGACATGTGACTGATTGAAAAAAAAAAAGAGAAAGGACAATGGTTTGTGCAGGAGCTGAAGGAACACCGAACACACAGGGAAACGGAAAGAAAGAAAAAGGAAAAGAAAATCAGTCAGAATAAAGCCAACATGGTACAAACAGATCTGTGATGGAATTACCACGGCAACAGGGAAGAAGGTGCAATGATAGAAGTTCAAGGTTTTGAAAAAACTGGTGTGACGGGTATGAGAAGAGAGTATATCCTGCCAGAAGTGAAAATGAACAGGAAATACACAGATAGCAAACGGATAGCACTTGCAGTGCATTGTGCAGATCCTCAGTACACTCACCAGTTCAGGGAGACATGAGACTGCAGTTGCAAGATAAGATGGGAGTACAAGAAAGGAAGTGAAGGAAGAAAATCCTTGCAAATGAAGGCTGTACTGCACAGAGATGAGGGTGACAGATCAGATACAGAAAAGTTAGAACAGTCTGTTTCCAGATATATCTATGCAGGAGTGGGAGGGTAGCAAGTCTAAAGATAGAAGCCTGGAGAGTTGACACTGAGCCAGCTGAGTGGTAGTGGGTAAGTCTTTTTTTTTTTTTTTCTCAAAAGAAGTTGAATTAGGGCAATGGAAAATTGGTACTTGAAAGGTCGAAGCTTCGGTTGCTAAAATTAAAATGCATCCAGATGAACCAAAAACATGATTAATTTAAAGAATGAAAAGCAGGAAGAGAAAGTTTCTAAATATTTTATATGACGGGAGGAAAAACAGACTGCAAACAATTAAAAAATGCAATGTAGTAAAATATGGAAAAGAAACGGAGGAGGAAAATCAAATATCTGGGCACAACTCCCTCAAAATCTAACCATGAAGTCCTAATAACATTTAAACAGGTCCTCACGACACCTAAAATCCCCCACACTTATTTGCACAGCACCTAACTAGTCCCTCTTACAAGAGAAAAAAACATCAGTTTCCTCCTTGTCTCCTCTTGCTGTCCCACTCTTTCCTTCACCATTAGCTCTTCCACCACTCTATCCATTACTGTCTTGTAACTGACAGGGAAAAGAAGTCCATAAAAATTAGAGCGATCGCTTCCTCTGCTCCTCAGCCACTCTGTTCTTAAGCCATCTTCTCCTCTCCCTCCATTTCATCACATTTCCTGTACTCCTTCCCAAACTCGCTCGTCGATGGCTGTCATTCTGTCAAACACATCTGTTGCTTTTCTTAAAGCACGACTAATGAAATGCAGCTTTCGCCATCAGTGGATTCGGCATTGCTTAGCGATGACAGTCGCACAAAAATAGTTCAGCCGCGTCTATCTTCTGCCTCCTTCCTCCTTCCTCTTTCCATTTCAACTGCTCTGCTCCTGTCTGTGATGTTTTGAAAGTGGTAGACACTTGATACGGTTCTTTCTGTTCATGGAGGCACTGAGATCGGATCTGATTTCGGCTCACACCACATATCGCATCTCCTGTAGGCTTAGGTTTCTCTCCTGGCATCACATTTAATCAACCACTCATATGGACATTTCTATAGTGCCCATAGTTTGAAAGACACAGGATGAAATTCTTATGAATATTGTGAGTATAATGACACAAGATATTAAACCCATTGGACAGAAGAACCTCCAAGAAGCCTTTAAAGATTGTTAATATACTGTAGGAGTAAAATATAGGTAATTTCCACCGGTTCTGGCAGAGTAGTTTGCTATAATTCAAAGCATTTGTCCCCGATGACAGACCCATATAGTAGGAAAAAAAAAAGATAACAAGATAGTCTGTCTCCAATACCAGTATACTATATATCTCAATATACATTTTCGCATGACAAATCGGCACTTTGTCTCATTTACGTCCACATTGTTGGACTGCATGGGAAGGAACACTTGAGCTGTGCACCTCAGTTGTCGCTCTTGTGTTTTTCTTTCTTTCTTTTTTTTAAAAAAAAGAAAAGAAGTAATTTCAATTGCTTTCTTTATTGCAGACAAAAAAAAAAGAAAAGCAAATGCTGATATAGAAATAAATCCCACAACAATTATGTAGAAGAAAAACCGGCCAGATTGTGCCAAGCTGCTACCTCCTCCCTTTTTTTTTTTTTGAAAGAATCATCTGCAAAAAAAAACAAAAAACTGCTCTCTCCCAAATTTTGCATCAGTATGAAAACAGTACGTGAAAGTTATGCTGGTGTAGAATTGCATGAAAACAAGCTACTAGTAGCTTTGTAGAAATTAATGGCTATCATTGCAACATGCAGTGCCAAACAGTAGTGATCCCTGAAGATTTAACACAAATATGTAGATGAAGAAAAATGGATGAGAGTCCAGGGGGATCCGCTTTGTCCAAGACCCTGAGCTTGTTTTCCTGGAGTCCAAACCCAGGAGAGAAGAAGCAGGCACAGACCAAACCGCCATCTGTGCTTTGTTTGTATATACTTTACAAAGCACACTAAACCTGCTAAAGTAGCGAGGAGTAGTTAGAGTAGCTGTATGAGCATTTGTTAGGGCAATCAAAGATTATTCAGCCTCTTCCAGGTGTCACGGGGGGAGGAGGGGGGGGTCTCTTTCCCACTCTCTCTGCTTACTATCGACACAATTGAACAATAGCACAGTCAGAGAGCGAAGCTAAGGAGAATCAGTCACGTCAGATGGACGCGTCGACCACACAGGTAGGAAATATGGATTCTGTCACGTCCACGCTGGATTCAGCAGAGTTCTCCCTGTGCAACTTTCTGGAGAAGAAAAAAGTGGAGCATGACCGCTGTCCTGGATTGATGCACACACACACACACACTCTCACTCTGACACACACTCATATGCACTAAATCTGGTTCACGGATCGTCTGTAGCTTTTCGGGGGACGTAACACTCAAGCGTGCACAAACAAAACTGACGGGTGAAATAATTACTGGAAGGTGAGTGACCTAAAACAGGTTGCAACAGGGACACGGGTTTCTCGAGTGACTGGCGAGCTGGACAAGACTGAAAATGTGAGATTAAAAGACATTTATTTTTTACATAAATATTCATGACTTCCAGTCTCCTGAATTGTGGATAAGACTGTCTTCATTAATCCATCTGAGCAAAACAAAAGGCACTAAAAAGCACTCAGCACACCTTTGTGTTTATTGGTTGGCAAAGTCATGTTGATTTCACAACTTTTAAGTCCTTTAAATTGCTTATTTTGTGTAATTGTAATCATGGAAATTCAGTTTTTGTTCTTCCAGTGCATTTGAAATACAAGTCATGAAATCTGTATCAAGAACATTGAAACAGTTGGAAAATTGCTGCTTTTATATCATCTGCATACTTGAGCAATTACTTCAGATTAATTAAGTGAAATGCAAATGCCTTCTCACAAGTTTCTTGTTTGTATTTATTGATTTATTATTTCTATTTAACACTGAATGTTCTTTGCGTCCACCGATCTTGGGTTTTATATCAAGTGTTAAAATGAGGTTATATTTGCTTGATCACCTGGTTTTGAATATTTGTCCGTTTCATTTCTGTTCACACAAGTGTACAACAGTTCTGTGCGTAGTCGTTGGATATTGATATTATGTCAAACGTGTGTCAGCAGCTTCAGGTGCGTCAAGAGAATTGTGACCATGGTGTCTTACACACTCACACAAACTCATCCAAGCTTGCATGCTTACTCAGAGCATTAAAGCAGCCATTATAAGTGCTTATTTCAGAGTAGAGTCATATTAATCCCAAACCCGTAATCACCCCGCACATGCAATCTCAACACGAACATGAGACACATACTCGGTTGCCTTCGTATCCAATGTTGCCAACTTTACGCTCAGGATTTCAGTTCATGCTGCATTCCTGTGTCACCACCCACACATCCATGAACATGCCAAAGTCTTAAAAAAAAAAAAAAAAAAAAGAGGTAGAGAGATGTCTGCTCACACACATTCACATGTACGTCAACAGCTCATACTTTGTGCAATAACGTTATCTGTGCTGTTGCACAACCCTAATAGCAGACACATCAATGCTTGGCATTTATGGCTCGGTTATGGCACCGGCAAGTGTTATGTGGGCCAGATGTGTCCCCCAGAGTTCTTTAAACTTGGGTTTATTCATGCGTTGTGTGAGCTAGTATGTACCCCAGATTTCATTAGATAGCTCTGACATGGAATACAGCAAACACGAGGGCTAGATGTGGTCCAAAGGCCCAAAGAAGACAAAAGTCCAACCTTGGTGGACACGTGGCTGAATTTAGGCAGCTACACTCACCGTGAGTCGGTGCCATCAGTCACAGCCAAATGTGCGACAAAAGATTGAAGTCATGATTTGTTGTTTATTTTCCTGAACTACTGAAACCTGCTTTCTTTGTACTTCCAATCAGAATGTTTCAGACTTTAGTCGTGTGTGGCATGAACGTGGCAAACCGGTCAAATGTCCACTAGGTGGCAGCAAAGCCTTAAGTATTGTATTTACAGGGCACTCCTACATCAGACTCAAACATGTTACACATCTGTTCAGAAAGACATCTGTCAGTGATGTCAAAACAGGCAATATGTTTAACCACTGATGTGTAAAAAAAAAAAAAAGCACATACCATGACATTAGTTTGTGCAATGGACAAACATTTCAACACACAGATCATACTATAGTGTGACGGGATAGTGTATTTATCTACTCAGCCTTCACTATGATTATTATTTTTCTCTAACTGTGACTGAATGTGTTGCAAAGCAATATTCCTCATATCCCTGCTTCTGGCTGCACTTGTATATGTTGCTAAGCAGCTTTCTGAACCTATAACCACAAGCGACAGGAGCTTCAATCACCGAGGTGACAGCACTGTTAGATAAAGACGACATACATTTCGTGACTGAGCCTTCATTTCCACAGAGTAACTTGTTGTCAGGCTGTGTTGCTTTGTAAGACTCAAATAAAGTATTGGGAGAGAAAGCGGTCTGGGTTGTGAGCAGAATCTTTTACACACACACACACACATATATATATATATATATGACTAAGGCTTTGTCAACACTCTTACTATTTCTCATGTGGTCCCAGAAAATTGTTAGACTGTTGGGAAAAAAACATTTAGACTCAAGATTTGATGCATAATTCTAGCTGTGGTGTTTTTTTCAATGGAGATATGGTACATGGTAACACTTTTGGACAATTCAAATAAAACTATAATCACATTATGTGTTCATATAAAAAAAAACAATTCCACAGCTATTTTTGTCCTTTTCTTATAGCCTACTCAATCACTTGTTCAATGCTCTGTTAAGACCAAAACTATTTCAGTTTTTAAATTGTACCTTGGTCCTTGTATCTATGGAGGTGTAGTATTTGAGACTTTGGTTTTTGTTACAGTGTGTTACAGAAACTTGCCGTCACATTAAGACAGTGGTCCGCTTTCCAGAAGTGGTCACTAAGGGCAAACGTGAAAATATGACTGTATTTCAAAACATAAATGCTGATATTCACTCGACTGTCAATAAAAATTCATTTGAGCTTAAAGCAAAGCACAATTGTCACTTGTAATTTGGCACAACACACATACATCACGTGTCTTATCAGACTGTAGTAGCTGAGTTTAAAATTGTCATTTATTGTTAGCGATGCAGTAAGTAGCCGGGTTAGTTATTTGCATCCATCTGCAGCTTCTCATTCAAAACCTCACATTCTTTCTGTTCAGGCTCAAAATATTTTATTCATCAATTTGTAGCTTGATAAATATTTAATGTTGCTGAAAAATTACAATTTGTAGTTGTGGTGTGTTGTGCAGCCTTTAAAACAATAATGTCACGCAAAAACGTATTTTCTTACACAGTCATGCGTGATGCCAAAAACAGGTTTTGTCATCCGAGCGTCAAGCCAAATGTCCTCGCAGGAGCTCATGAATATGTAAGAGTTTAGATTATCAACATTGCAGCAGATTTATACTTTTGTCCGAGGTTTGTTTAAAAGAATGTAATTAGTGGTGAGTGCTGACTGAAGATAAAGAAGTAATAACCCTGTCTGATGGAGTCCTGGCAGTCATTATAATGATAATTAAAACTTAAGACAAAACCTGTTTGCTCTGGATTTTAAATGTTTTTTTTAGTAATCTTTGGTATTTGTTTTTGACAGTTACTTCTCGATACATGTGTTCATTGGTTTTACAGTGTAGATGGTTGGTGGTATTCCTCCACCTGGAAGGCCTAGAAAATCGGGGCAGAGAGAGAAAGAGGAGGACACACAGGAAAGGGTTGAACTTGCAGCTGCTGCAGGGAGACTGCAGCCTCCGTACGTGGGTCGCCTGCTTAAACCACTCGGCTACGTAGACGCCTGCATGTCATGTATTTTCATTATCGTCGAAACCTTTTAGGGTGTCAGAATTTAATGATTTTATAATTGTTTTTGTCTGATTCTCTTATGAGAGGCATAATATGATATATGATTGTGATTCCACACTTCTTCAGTCCCTGAAACATACTGACCTATTTTCATTTCTTTCTTCTTTTTTTTTTTACATTTGCAGTGTAAAGCACTTAGTGCTGCAACCGCTTGTATCAACCAGACCATACAAGTAAAGTTTGACTGATCAGTGGGTTGAATTTCTTTTTCAGTTCTTGTAATAGAAATGTTTTTTGGCTTTGTCGAATCTTTCCATCTTTGCACATGACATGCTGATCTGTGAAATATTCAAATTACACATTGGAGCAGTTTGTTGCTAATCATTTTTTGTTTTTTGTGGTGGCTAATAATGATAGAAGAAAAGCATATCATCTATACTTGAATGTTAACAAGAAATAAAATACCCATTCAGTTTTTCTTTCTTTCTTTCTTCACTGATTACAATGTTTCAAAGGTTCAAATGTTCAAAATCTTCAGTATCCCCAAAGGGCCATTAATACACCCACGCAGCATAGAAATAAATAAATACATTGTTAACACTTTACAGTAAGGTAGACTACACAAAAATGTTGCTTAATTGCCACTTAAAGGGGACCAATTATGCAAAAATCACTTTTAGTGTCCGTTTCCTTTGGGTTTCTCCTGCTCCTATAAACGCTCCAAGCACAAAAACAAACCATACATCCATTTTCTGTGAATCAGTGGAACGACTTTGGTGTCAGGAATCATGAGTCATTTAGATTCTTCCCCTGTGGTGACGTCAGTGCCGGGAAGACCCACTCTGGCACCACCCCTCACCTGTCAACCCCTCCCAGAGCCCCCACAAACTAGATTAGTGGAAGATCCGCTGTTTTTGGTTTGCTGTTTTTAGGAGCACTGACACCGAGCGCTATGGCTACCAGCAAAGGCAAGTCACTCCACACCAGATCTAAACCAGAGTGGGTCCAGACCACTATATCACTGATGACGAGTGTCTTCTACAGCTACATAATTTGTTAACCCCCTGAGGTCACTCATCACGCTGGCGCCATCAGAGCACATCAGTTTTTAACATCATTGCATGGAAATACTACATTACCCAGAGTGCTGTGGTCATGGAATAGCCCTAGATGGGGCGTGGCCAGCAGCAACTTATTTGCATTAAAGTGACAGAACCCTTAAATGACATTCTGAAAGGGACTGAAACCTGACTGAAACTGGCAAGACGAGCTGGTGAGAGTGATTTAGTGCAAAGAACTTCATGAACATGTTTGGTATAGCCCATAGACATGTTCTAACTTGTTGAAAAAGGGTATAATAGGTCCCCTTTAATAACCAGGACACTAATTAGAAACTCACCATTACTTAGCTATTAGTTAGTCATGATGTGGGTTTTAAGAAAAGTTAATGGTCAAATAATCAAAATAAAATGAACAAATTCTGAACTAATTAAAACTCACTCTGCAATGGGCATTAATGATTAAGTAATGGTCAAGTAGTGATTAGTTCGTGGTTCATTTTCTGTTAAGTGAATGAAGGCACATTTTGAGTAACAACACATAAATAATTATGAAATATTACTGCGATTACTGCAAATGTCTTCTTCAAAAAAGGTCAAAAATAGTAAGTAAGTAAGTAAGTGTTCTTTAAAGTATAAAAAGAACTGATTAAATCACACAAATACAGAGGCTGTGCACTTTTTCCCAGATTAGGAGCTGAAGGAGCCTCTCAGTTCATTTATACTTATTTACAATAGTACAGTTTATTATACTAACTGATAAAAATTAATCAGTATGCTTTTACTAAGATTGTGGCCCCCTAAAAGGAAAAGCTGAAGTCAGTTGTTGTTGTTTTTCCTAAAAGCAACAAAACAGAAAAGCAGTTTCACAAAACACAATGACAAAACCACAACTTGAGCAAAACAGAAAAACAAAACCGCCTTTTCTTTTTACAAACTGATCAGGGAAATATTTCTTCACTGAGAGGAAATGCAGAACTCCAGAGGACATCTCAGTATCATGAAATTTACCTTGACGGTTTCATCATAAGGTTGTCCTCTGTTAAAACAGTCTTTCTCATTTTTCCAGCCTTTGTTTAATATTCATGCAGAGACACTGCAGAGAGAGGAAATGACATCAAGCAGGGGCTGAAGTCTTGCAAACCAGAAATATTGTCCTCACCTTTGCTGCTAAGGGATGTTTTGTCTGCTGTTTTATCGCTGTGATTTGGGGCTTTTTGTTGTCTTTTGTGCCTCAGAGCTGCTGTATCGAACAGAGAGAATGGATTTTTAATGGACCAGCTGAAAAGTTACTTCATGTGATTCTTTCATTTCCACTTTTAAAATATTCACAGTTCAGTTTGTACCATGAAAGGCAGATGGTGACACCTGAAGGGATGGGCTTTGTTAGTGCAGCAGGGATTTTAACCCTTCCCTTACTTGTCCCTCTCAAATGGCCGTAATTATTAAATTTGAACCTCTACGTATAAAAACCAAGCCTATTTTCCTATTAAACAGATTAAGGCATCTCCACAGATCGTCTTCCATCACTTTAGAGTTTTACAAAACCGTGGCGCCCAAAAAGAATGTTTCTTAGGGCCCTAAAAAGAAAAAAAGAGCTAGAAACATCCCTGGTCTTTGTCTTGTGTGTTTCAGGAACATTTACATCTTGTTAAATTGATTTTGATGCAGACTGTGTCTCCCAGCTCTTGGCACAGCCCTGCTTTCTCTCTGGTGCTTGTGTATCTCGGCCTTCCAGCCACGCATTTGACATCTGATTTGCATCTTTATTAAGTCAGGAGTTCTGGATCAATGCATCAAACATGAACTGCGTCAAAACTGACATCCAACAATGTAGCATTTCACTGTCGCAGTTATGTTCATGCTAAATGGTCCAGTTTGGTCCGGTCCACTCCAGCACATATGCGCTTGTTTAACTACAAAACAAATATTTTAGATTTTTTTTAACAGTCTGGTTAAAAATACAAGGGGCCCAATCTGAGACCTGAATCACCAACTATAATCGTGATGTGAAGAGTAAATAAAACTACTATGTCAAAATTTTTGTCTGAGCAATAAAAGCGTGAAAAAGCTACAAGCTGGTGTTCACAAATATAATGACACATCTTTCAGGACTGATAACGTATCAAATATATGTAATCTACTAATTCAAGTCATTACTATTTATCGAAGAGCATAATAAATTAATTTTCACACGTACAGGACAAGCATAATAAAAGTTGGGAGGGACTGTGTTTATGGTCTGTTAATAGGTCATCCTGTGGTTGTCCAGGCTTTAGTCTGTCTACCATTTTTCTTTTTTTTTTAATCTTCTTTGATTTTTTTTTCTAACAGACTGCTTGTATTTCCCTTTTCCTGTTCCCTGATGTTTTCATCCTCACAACTTCTGAGCTGCGTCACTTTCCACTCCTCTGTTGTGTCGCAAACCATACTCTAACAGCACCCCCCACCCCCCCAAACAAGGAGAAAATAGATGGAAATATCAAAGAACGCACCTATGCCTGAATTGTGGGGCAAACACACATAAAAAAAACAGTCAACCTATTGATTTCAACAATGACCTTTTGCAAAACAAAAACAACCAAATTCACTCAGGAATAACACACACACACACACACACACACACACACATTCTTGTAAAATGTTAACAAGGAAACTGCGTTTGGG
>JBAMYA010000010.1:5025017-5050506 GCA_037176975.1 Arrhamphus sclerolepis
GGGGAAGTGTGGGTTTGGTTTGGTTTTAGTTTGTTTCAAAAAGTGGCCTTCAAAGAAAAAATGAAAAAAAAAAAAAAAAAAAAAAAACCTCCATGAGAAACAACTTACAGAGATGACTCAGTTTTGGCATCATAGTGTTCAGATGATCTTTTCACAATTTAAAGTCTTAGCCAGGACGGCATAACATGACCAAGATGATAAAAGTACTGGTAAGATTGTATGTGACATGATTAATGTCAACAGGAAGAGAGGGAGGGAGAGTGAGGGAGAGTGAGAGAGAGAGAGAGAGAGAGAGAGAGAGAGAGAACAATATTATTTCAAGGTTCTTTCAGAGATATTTATTTATTTAGAGTTACCACTCTCTCTTTTCAGTGCGCCGGACTTCTTTTCACATCCATTTTAAATGGAGATTATGGATATAACAACACAGCAGATGAAGAAAAGAGCAAAAGCTAAAAGATGAAAAACAAAAATATCTGAAGAACTACAATCTACTACTACAATTTTTTACATGTAAAACCTAAATTAATATTGATTCAAAGCCCAAATATTTCTCTCTTTGCAAGAAATGCCCTTAAGGAAGGAAAAAAACCCTGATCTTTCACATTTACAACTTCCATATTCACCAGACTACATGATGCTCTGAACTCATTTCTCACTGATAACGTTCAGCTTCTGCACATGCAAACTTCATGACTGCAGCAGGATCAACAAGACAGATATCAGATTCAAACTGATCAAAGTAACATTCATGCTGCAGAATGGGTATTTTCATTAGCTTTTATAATTAAATTAATGGATGTAGGACAATTTGGTTAAAACTCTGCTGGTTATATATGAAATAAAGATTATGCTAATAAAACAAAACACAGTAGAATTTAGCGCACACTTCATGATAACCCCCCCCCCCCAAAAAAAACAAAACAAAACAAAAAAACACCACCCTCTGTCCAGCTGTCAAAATCCTTTTTTTGAACCACACTGTAAATATGTTTAGTTTTGCAGCAAAGTTGGTCATTTTAAGTCAATTTGGATTTGTTTGGGGTGTTTGTAGAAGCACTGCTCTTGATCTTAGAAGTCGTGCAAAGCTTAGCCCCTTTGACAAGCGTGATTCTTCACTGCCAGCTTGAAACTTCAAAAGAGCATTAATTTAAAGCAGGTACACTTCCTGCTCTGCATACAGCCAGCCCAGGATGTAGCGGGTAGCCCCTTTATGTCTGTATCTGCCGAGCAGTCTACCTTCCCATTATCGACAAGCTGACAGTGTGAGAGGCACAGCCATTGTCAGACTAACAGGACACAACAGAGAGAATAGCAGGACCTGAAGGCACATTGAGCCAACATTGGATTGTGCAGTGAAGCCTGATGGTTCTTAATTGAAATGATAGAGAACATGGGAAGAGGGTGAGGAATGTCTAGAAGAGAACTGATGAAGAAAACAGATGGGGAAAGTAAATTAGGAAAATGGGACCAGAAACTGAAAATGGGGAGAAAGAGACACAAGGAGAATGGAAAAAAGGAAGACACAAGGAGGTGGCAGAGTAATAGACTCCATGGGGCAGAGTCTAAGACAAGAGATGACAAAATAATAAAGACGCTGTGGGAATAAATGCACTATTCTGATTATGAGCTTTTATGTCTGCATATACGACAACAGATCTGAAATTAAACCAGGTGTGGTCAAAGTAGACGGTTATACTTTAAGAGGTTTCTCACATACACAAAAAAGGCATTTGCAGCCATTTTAAGTATCAATTTTCCCTTGGCTTAAAAGTATTTGGAAAGGTAAGGTGGTCATATGTGGTCTATTCCTTTTTAATTTCATGACAAATGGAGCAGATAAAAGCTCTTGAGTTGACATTAGCATTGAGCAGGGAATTGGCAGCTGTGCGACTGGAGCCAATGATATAAAGTCCACAAAGGATTTATGGTATATGACATTTATGAAGCCCAACATGGAGTAAACCACTGCTACTATTCAAAAACAGGAAAGCCACGTTAGATATTTGCCAGAAAGCATCTAAAAGTGTTCTGGAACTGGCTTCTTTGGACAGAAATAAGATGAACTTGCATCAGAATGATGGGAAGAGAAACATAAAGAGAAGGTTAAGGAACAACTTATGATCCAAACGCACACCGCATCCTGTCTTAAAGGCGGTGGAAGCAGCGTCATGACATGGGCACATATGGCCGTCAATGGAACAACTTCTTTGTTGTTTAATGATGCGACGGCTGACAGAAGTAGAAAAAACAGAATTTTGAGGCGCATGGCTCTACTTTCTAGTTACATTCAGCTAAATACTAGGAAAAAAAGAAAAAGACAGGATGGTGCTTCACAGTGCAGATGGATAATAACCTGAAACACCTCAAACAACTCAAAACATTATGAAGGTAAAGAAAAAAATATTCTTCAATGGCAAAGTCAGTCGACTGATTTCAAATCAATAAAACATTCTTCTCGAGTGCTGATGACGAGACGGAAAGGCCGACATATGAGCAGAAACTGAAGGAGGCTGCAGTGAAGGTCTGAGTGGAAACTCAGAATTTGGGGATGCCCATGGGCTGCAGACCTCAGGCAGTGATTGCCTGCAAAGGATTTTCATCCAAATACTAAAACTAATGGTTAGATTTGCAATTATGTCACTTTGCTCAAATTCCTTGGAACCTTTGAAAACAGAGGTGCTTTGCTATAATGCAAAACAGCAGGGGAATGGATAGTAAAAAGGTGAGACAAGGTGTGGCTTTGTAAAGAAGGAATAACAGAGGAAATTAATTACAGGGAGAATGTGAGCTGAGAGGGACAAATCAATTACTAAGCTGTGATTATATTTAAAAAAAAAAAAAAAGTAGTAAGGAAAAACAGGAATTAATGAAGCCCAAGAGACAAAAAGGCATACAGGAGGCAGGTTCTGGCTGCGAATTAAACTGTTGTTGGTAAAAATTTGTTACAGAGCTCCTCTTCAGGACTATGACGAATGTGCGCTGGAAATCATCCCAAGAATTATTAATTTGTGTTGCACAAATATGCCTTTTATGTTGGCTTTTCCAAAGAGGTAAACTCAGTAAAGTTTGACATATTAGGGTAAAATCCTCATAAGAAGACGACGCTATAAAACGGGTGGTGCAGCAAAAATCTAACCAGAGAGGCAAAGGAGACTATGATAGGTCAAACAAAGTGTAAAGCTAAGTCAATTTTGACAACAGAACAGTGGGTGCATCTGACTTAATGAGGGATTATTTGGCTCAGCCAAGCTAAGAAAGAGGCGGCTTAACAGATGCAGTAAATGTGGGTTCCGTCAGTGGAGTAGTAAGCCATACATTTATTTGTGTTCTCACTTAATTTACAGATAATGCACTGATGAAACTAAAGTGAGGCAGCCTTGGCTGCTTGACTGTTATTTATTTATTTATTTAACATTTTCTGACAGAAGTGGTATGACGTCTTGAAGAAACTAGCACACCTGCAATTTTTACTGAGTACATCTTTGAGCTATTGCTGTGATGTTAAAAGTAAATAAGATGAAACTGCACTACTGAACGATGGAAGCAGCATCCACTCCCTTTTATCATTTTGTCTCACCTTAATGAGGTCTCCCAATAGTTTGTTAGCTTCAGTATAAGCCTTCTTCACCTCCTTGAACTTATTTCCCAGCCCCATACTGTGAGCCTGCAACAAAGCACGAGAAAACAAATGAGAGCAGGAATGAGCAGTAAACAGAATCCTTTTATTTGTCCCCCATTAAAGGGAAAAGTCAATGAGTGCCGGGCAAACTAACAGGCTATAATTTGTGCAGTAGCATCCAAAGATTTTAAGTTTAGTACAGACCAGATGGGATACAACTGAACCCACGGTAAAGTAATTTGTTAGCATTTTTATCTAAACCTTGATTTAAAAACCTAGAAGTGTTTTTCAGAGTGACTAAATAGTTAATTTTACACTACTTCTACCACATGCTGAAGTGCTTTTTTTATTTTTTAAATTACAATGTTAACCTGTTAAAGTGTAGGATATTAGCATCTAGACTATTCCATATTTTTCAAATCTAGCCTGTATACTACAATAAAACTCCCCAAATTCTTACAGTAAAATAAGTGTACAAATATGATTATAGTAACCATATTTAATGGTACACTGAGCTAAGAGAAAGAAAAAGCCTGTACCTGGAAGTGAAGGTTGGTGTACTGTCCTCCGGGTATCTCGTTCTCATAGACGTCAGCATTGCCTGATTTCATGGTGGCAGTGCAGTCAAACGGAGCGTACAAGCCTCTGGCAACTTCCCAATATTCACTGTAGTCAAACACCTTCTCTAGAGCAATACCTGCAACACAAGGCAGCAAAGGGACATCAGATAAATGGTCGTTTCACAGAACTGCTTGTATTGACTTTAAAAATATTTGTGGGAAGTAATCTGAAATCCAGTTTGCAAGACAATTCTGATGCTGGGGGTAGAGTTTGTGCTGGAACAACACACACATAACGCATCGGATCTGGCAAGAGCAATGCACATAGGTGATCCATAACACTAAAAGTTTCATCTGTGAGCCGAGCTGCATTATTTAAATACCTGGGATACATGGACAATAGGGTTAACATATCTTTACCTCCTGTACCCCATCTAAAGTTTTTTTTTCCTACTTGAAGAGCAACTTTTTTTGTTATTGAGACCGTAACCAATACCTTATTCCTGAACGATTTTTGGTTTTGATACCAGTGTATTACAATTCAAGCAAACAGTCACTTATTTTAAACATTGACAGTAGGAAACTATTTTTTTAAGTAGTTTTCAAAGATTAATGAAAGAATGTGGTTTAATTTCAGTTACGTTTAAGCCCCTTTAGGCATCAATAGTTATTACATGCAGACAACCAGGTCAACACTAAATCTTTACCTGGTTCAGCTGCTTATGTTGTGATGGGTTATGTTATATTCAGGTTCCAGCCAGGGGTCTCTGCTTTTTTTTTTGAAGTTCAGTTTATGAAAAGTTCAGGTCAACCCAGAAAGTAATATTAATCAAGACTCCAGTCCAGGTTTTAACCTCTTACCTCTACAATCTAAAAAGAATTTGCTGCAGGTTACTCCAGCAGTTCTTCACAAAATTTACAGTAGCCACTCAAGGAACCAGAGAGCCGGCCGGTAATGTGCCAGGTATACAGAACTGAAACCTCCACAAATCAGATGACAGCAGTTCAATGAAGCAACAGCTTCCTTCTACTTGGAGTAAATCCACCACAACGACAGAGGGAAGATTTATTATGAAAACTCACGACAGCAGACTGAACACCATACTCGCAGGAGAGAGGAAGTGAAAAATCTCCCACACTGATTCTATTCGGCAGACTGTCGTAGCATTTCCAGAGCCTTTTGAAATTGGCACCGCTTTGTCATGCCAGGATTGGATGATTGGAACAGTGTGACTGTGGCTCTTTACTATGTGTTCAATGATACAGCAGAGGAGGTGTCGCAACAAGGTTTGGAAAAAGGAAAATCCACAATAAATGAAAATGGAGTGAAAAGGCGGTCCAAGTTAGTGACTTAAGAAAATGGTTGAAGGTGCTGGTATTCACACACAGAAAATCCCAACGTGCATCATACTTAACTCCTAAAAAGGAGAAAACAAGCTTGCAGTAAGGGGCAGCAGTCATGGATGTCATGGTGGATGATTGCAATCGAAGTGATACTAAGTGCTGAACCACAAATTTGCATGAAGCCAGGGACGATCCCAGAGCATCTTTTATTTGGTGTGGCTCCAATGAAGAATAATGATAAACTTCCTGCAGAAAATAAGCGAATTTCCTCAGCAACTGATAATATGGGGTTGTGTGTCAGGCAGAGCACCATGGTAGCCATCCACTTGACAGTAAATGTACATATGACATTATGGACACTTTTTTTCCATTTCAGTCAAGAAAAGGTATGGTGAAGATGTAATTTCCTGGGACAGAAATGCATCTTTCCGCAAAAAGAACATTTGAACTCTCCTTCGAGAGAAAAAAAATAATCTCGATGACAGGGAACAAAGTTTGGGCGTCAATAAAATTTATGGTGAAAATTGGAGAAAAACAACAAAGGAAAAAAAATGGATTATGACAAGATCCATCCTGCAATGCTCATCTTTCAACTGCTATATGAGAAAGTTGAAACCTGACTTAGTCCAAGCCTGAAATAATACAAGCTGTCATAAAAGTCAGAGGAGGTGCAACAAAGCATCATTTTTTATTTTTGTTCCTTTATGATAATTCTTTTCTTATATTTGGACCGGGGAAAAATGTCAATGTAAGAATAAAAAAAATAAAAAATAAATCCTCTGATCCAGTGCAGCCTTCACAGCAGAAAAATTGTGATGATGGAAAGTTGCAATTTATTCATCAGCACTCCTGTGTTGTGCCTTTCGTGTGCTCATGCACCTGAATATATGACAATGTAAATAACAGATTGTGCTGTTTTTTTTTTTGGCTTTTTCTTTAAACAAAAAACATACACCTCAACTTCAACCCCTCACAGTCAGCACAATTGCTGGTGGTTACTACAACAAGGTCAACTACTGCTCATTTTCACACCAGAAACAGAACTAGAAAGAGAAACTACTGGAACAGAGATTCAAGCTTGTATTTTCAAGACCGTAAAAACAAGCTCCTGTCATGATGGAAGAGAAATGGAGCCCCTGTGAAATTAATGTGAAATTAATGTGCATGTTGCTGCTTCTCAAATTCAGCTGTCTGCCAAGCCAGTCAGTAATTGGGCCCATTTCCTTCTGTGCATGCAAACATCGTCTTTGTGGCTTTCATTTATGCTGCAATTGCAAAATTGTAGCTTTGGTTTACACAGAGAAGTAACATTATTATCATTGTCAGAAAGCAGTCTTTGTTGAAATAACTGGTACTGCTCTTTTTTTATTTAGTGGACACAAGATCCATTGAAAGTTGACACCAAATAAAATTTGAAGAGAGTCAGTTTTCCTACTGAAACCCAAGAGCGATGTCGGTATGTAATAATTGCAGAGGCTTGGCGGTGGTGTGAGGTCAGCGGCATTGCATCACAGCGAGAAGGTTCCCCATACAAATTTGTGCTGGAGTCTCTTTATGTGCAGGAGCACTGCTGCTGCTTATCAAATGCACCAGATCATTTGATCAGCAGGTGTTACCACCAGCAGAAGCTTTTGTTAGATGTCTGGAACATTCAGGTGTTTCAGACGAGGAAAATGCTGCTCATTAAGTTTGAAAGGGATATAATGTGATGTAGAGTCTACAATTGTAGAATGAAAAAAGATCATTTATAAGTGGAAGAACATTCAAAACAGTTGCCAGTTTTCCCATGATTTGGCAGTGACCATTACAGTTAGTTTTACAGTAACAGGATCTAGGCACCTTATACTTGTCACCTGCAAACTGAGAATACCGAAGTATTCTATATTTAAGATATCTAAGGCTGGACTGACACTGCACCATTTTTGCCATCTTAAAAGATTAATGCAAGCTCCATTGCATGGCATAAAAGTGGGAGATAATTACTTTACTGCATGTTACACTCTGACTAAACATGTGTTGAAGCGTGACAGAAGTAAATCTGACTGTATTTCAGGCTCTAAACACAGCGTTATCGCATCATTAGCATGACTGCTGCTAATGTGTGAATGTGCTGTTGACTCCAGGTTAGCATTGTTGTAGTGATCATGTGCTTTGAAAATAAAATTAATACAAATCAAGATGAAGTGTTTTTGTTGTTCTCCATTGTACTGGCACTATTGCGACCAGATATAGTTGTGAAATAAAACAGAACTTTAGGATGAGGGAGGCAACGCAGATAACAGTATTATGAAAGACTGGATACAAGAAGATTCAATAGAAAAGTAAAACATGAACAAGAAAAGGAAAGTCTAGGTGAAACTCACAAGAAGCTTAGGCTCAGTCTACATGGAGCCAGTTCAGGGTGAATACGAGCACATTATCTGGTTCAGGCCTTTCAGCCACACAAAACCGGCGGTTTCACAGCTTCAAACCGCATCTTTTTTGAGCCGGGTCCCAGAGTGCATAAATCCGAAGATGCTGCCAGACCATCTTCGTGTGAACAACCAAGCCACTCTCTTATTATGGCGATAAACATTATTATGGTCCATCGTCTAGCTGTCTTTAAGCTATTGTTTAAGCTGTGTTTTTGACTCTTGCATCTTAAACAACTGCATTGGTGCAGCATCGATTAAAATCCAATGATAGAAGTTAAAGAAAAGGCTTTGAATATGGTCAAACACACACAAGGACCACTCTGAGATGAGTCATTAAACTGTCAGTGTTTGTAAATATGCACCGCATTAAAAATGCTGAAATGTGAGCTGATTTTGGTTTCCTGAATACCCTGGTATCTAAAAGACAAATTTATAGGAGAAGCGCTGCTTTTGATTCAGTTATTTATTATTTATTTTTAAAAGAAAAAATGTTGAAGCAATGTTAAAGATGCTGTAGAAGTGGAAAACAAGCGTGTTAGTGTGGGTTTGAAGGGCTGAACTACAGAAGGCATGGAAAGTGTTGTTAATTATGTTGTCACAGAGTGAGCGGGAGGGAAGAGGAGGATGCAGAGACAATGTGAAAGAAGTGGGGATGATAGGGAAAGGCATGAGAGCAAAGAGGGAGGGAGATAGAGACACTGCACAGCACTGATTACTGGTTTGAAGCAGAGATGGGAGAAAGAGGGAGTGTGGGAGTGAAGGAAAGCAGTAAACAGACTGAGGTCAGGAAGGAAGTAAGGAGTTCTCTGCTAGATTACGAAAGTGGGAAGATAAGCAAACAGAGATGGATGATGGAACAGGCAATAAGTGAGGCAAAAATAAGAATATGCACAACAAATTGACAGGGGTGAAAGAATTAGGATGACAAGAAGTTGGTCTGTGTGTATATGCATAATGCATGTACCAGGCTCATACCAGGATGGATTGTCAGTGTATATGCTTCTTTGCATATGTAAGAGACATCCTGAATCCCAGCCTCAGGTGACACAAATTGAAATTCCATGAACTGAACTGACAAAGACCTCACACTTGAGTAATGACCTTGTCTGTCCTTCTCCCCGTTTTCATGCGTGCGGATGCTTCCAAACCAGTGTGTGTCTAAATAACGCTTTTATGTTGTAATATACAGCTTCCTACATTACCCTGAATGTCTGTTGGCTCAAAAGCCAGGACGTGAACCTTTTGCCTTCTGCTGTGGGCTAAATGTGTCGATGGGGGGGCAGCAGTGAAGCAGCAGTGAAGCAAAAGGTTTCCCTCTCAGAGCACAATTCCCACACAGGACAACACAGCATGTTTTAATGGCTGTTTTGCTGTGTAGCCATATGTGCTCTCGGAAGAACATTTTCCTCTCCATTACGGATTTCTCAGTGCAATATTGTTGATGTGTGTGGCGACTGTATGGCTCCAAAGACATCTACACTGCTGAAGACGTACAATCACTTTCAGTTTATTCATATTTATGTTTTTAATCTATTTTATTATAGCGCTGTTTCAACAATTTTAGTAGATCTTGTTTTGCTCTGTTTTTATTCTTTTATTTTGTTTTATTAGCTTTATTTGCTTATTTTATTGTTGATTTTTGATTTTCTTTAGCTTGTACAGCACTTTGGTTAACTAAGGATGAAATGTGCTATAGAAATAAACTTGAGTTAAAAAAATAACAACAACAACAAAAAACATGGATTTTGTTGAAAAATGTTATAGATGTCCCTGTTTGGTCATTCTTTTATGGAAGTTGTCCAAAGGAAATTTAATTTGACAAATATTGAAGCCACAGGGGCAGTTAAACAGATTTTTTCAGCTCATTAGTAAGTAAGTATTTTTAAGAAAGTGGATTTTTATGGAGGTGTTTTTTCCTCAAAGTTATGCCAGTGTGCTAGCGGATTCCTTATCAAGATGTTGTGTCCAGCTCACATAACTGTACTAGGACGGACAAAACATAGAAGCCAGAAACCCTCTACAATAGAGCTTCCAAGGAAGGACTTAAAACTATGTTACCCCTTTAAAACATTATTGGCATTTAACTTCCTTACTGTAGCAAACTGTACACAATGATACTAAAATCAATCAGCAGCAGGCAGCACATTTGCTGTGCAGTGTGAATATAAAATGCTTCTCATGGTTCTGAGCAATAAAAATGAGACCATATTTAGTTAACACACCTAAGTCAGTTTTCCCAGTAGCATTACTCTACGCACGGTAACTAAGCGGCCAAGTCCACATCACTTTTTAATTCTTTTACTCTGTTTGAGGTTCCTTCAGTTTTTAAATAGAAGTTTAACAAGTACTTGTCCTCGTATATTTTGGAGTGTGCACGCTTTGCTGATGGAGTGAGCCTAGTCAGTTATCAGTTACAAGAAATGGAAATAAAATTGTGTCGAACACACTGGCCAACAACAAACCCACAGGGGGAATGCACACATAATTCCATCCTTCAACTTATCTTGTGACTCCCTAAGAGGGATCCCACGAAGTCTGATAGATCTTTGATAAAACTTGGCAGAATGGTGCTAGAAAAGCAAATGAGTCGTAATCATGCCAAGGTTGCCCTGGAGACCTAAAAACATCAAATGCTCCAGGGAGATCTGCTAGTAGGAGTGTGGTTGTTACTGAGAAGCAGATTTTATTTCAAGCTTACGGTGATAAAAACACCACTGAAGTGATGAATACAAACGTTGTCATGTACAAATTTGGGTCTTAAAACTTAAAAGTCTTGTCTCCCATTCATGTTTTATACATTAATGAATTAATGTTTTCCTATTCAGTTTTTCTTGACTTCTTTTTTCTTGTATGTCTACCTCCAGCTTCTTCTCATAATTGGCTGGATATATTACTCAGCAGAAATATATTTCTTTTTTTAAATCTAGAGCCATAATTACACATGCCTAATTGATTCGTGATTTTTTTCCCTCTCTTTATGTTAAGAAGGAAACTCAAATTATTTCTATGTAAAACTGGTAATCACACAAACTGTCAGTAACAGCAACACAGCAGAAAAAGAATTAAAATATTGTTAAACTAATTTCTTCAAGGCTTGTCCTGCTTTTTCCTCACTGATTTTACATAAAAATACTTTGTTTTACAAAACTCTTTGATCATTTTATTCAAAAACTGAGCTTCAATAAACAGTCACATGCAAAATTTGATTGGACGTGCTTAGCACACTGAATTTGACCAGTCCAGAGTGGAAGAAAAAAATAGATAAAAAACTGCACGAGCACAAAACATTTAAAAAAAAAAAAGAATCATGAAATACATAATAGAATATTATTCATATATTTATATAATATGAAATTGTTAAGAAATCATACAAAATTTAACAATCTAAAATACTATTTATATTATTTTGTATTACATTAATTGAATAAAGGTTAACAGGAACTGTGTTTCACGAGGAATGTAGTCAGCAGCCACTTCCAGATCCCTCGTGGAAAGGTTGTTATGGAGAGGTCAGGTGTGTGTGGTCTAATTAGAATATGACCAATCATATCAGGGCTCCATATGGCCTCATATGCCTCCAAAGCATACCTCAAAACATCCCAAAAAACTTACCTCTGCTCCACCTTCAGACAACATACTGACCCGTGTGCGAGCTTAAACAACTTGGAGCAAGGAGGAAAACCTCTGACACTGCACATCTGAGCTTTGAGAGCACTTTCAGTTAAAGGCTTTTATTCTCACAACAGCTTTTTTACTTTCTGGACTCGTGAAATTATGCATGCTTAACACTCTTTGAAGTTAAACTGATTTGAGTTGTGACATGTGACTGACTGTGTTTCAGTGTTAAATACAGTTTGGAAAATGCATGCTAAAATACTTGCAGCTGTCCATTGTAGGTCTCTTCTGACAACCAACCAACCGTTGCATATACTGTAATTCTTCTCTGTGTGTGGTACAAGAACTATAAAAATGCCCGTACAAAGTTCCATCAGTTTAACTTGATTGTTTTGCTTACCAGTGTCTAACTTTGTTCCCTTGGTACACGCAACCATGGCCCCCATACTGGGCTGAGATGTCATCCCGGCCATAGAGTCCACCTAAGAACACCACAAGTTTGTATCAATGCAAAAACCCATGGAGTTCATAGCATATACATGTAGAAAGAGTGGGCTAGGTAATCCTACATGCACAGGCAAGGACACTTCTCCAAAATGGGTTAAAGTATGACAACATTACTGTGAATAGCACAAAACATCCCTTTTAAAAATGGAACAGTTTTAAAAAACAAACCTATTGTGAATGTTTCAGCGGGCATGCTGATCCATGGTGGAAGGTGGGCATTCAGTTGTTTGTTCATCCCGTTTTACCAGGAACTGAACAACACAACAATCTAAAACTACAAATTGCAGCCAATTACTTAGATGAAACTGTGCATGCCGGTAGCACGCATCAGTAGACACAGAAATCAGTCCATCTTAGGTTTCCTGGCATTTCACGAATGGAAACTGAACTACCTTGTAGAAAACGTGTGTTCATGTTGTTATAAAATCACTATGGTGTGGCAAGAAATTCAGCCAGTCACCCATTTTCAGTGAAAGCAAAATTTGTAAAATCCAGAAATATACCTAAGTTAAATTGTGAAAATAGCTGAGTGTGGCTCATCTAATAAGTAAATGTCCTGCCTCACACATCAGTCATCACCGAGAGTTTAAAAAAAAAAAAAAAAAAAAAAAAAAGTTAAATCTTCAGCTACTGACCAGCAGACAGTATTGGAAAATAAACTTGAAGCAAATTATAAATGAGAGAGGAAAAAAAACAAACAACAAAAAAACCCAGCATCCATCAGCTGTTTCAAGAGCCGCACCCATACAGCGGGGCTGACAACATTTTTGACACGATGAAGTCTAAGTATATTATATTGTGCCATATTGTACCAACTATAACTGTGGTACAAAAGTATAAAGCTTAAAGATGCTGAACCCTTGGTTTTTAAAGTGCTGACTTTCACTGCTGAAGAAGAAAAGCTGCAAATAAATGCCAGAATTAATGCGGAAGCTTCAGATCTTTAGCTAGCACGTAAATTTGTGAGATTTATATCACATATTGGAATGTTTGGCCTACATTTAAAAATATACCGTCAGTGCAATGGTGGAGGCATTTTTCACAACATAGTTATTTACATGTAAGTGACATGGTAACTAACTTTATTCTTCAGAATGTTTACGTTAATATCCAAGCGGACTCATTTTGAAGGATGGCTGGAGCATATTCGTCATAATAGTCTAACAAGATCTAACCGTTTATGATACAAATAAATAAGTGACTATAAACTGTGCATAGACATGTTTCTGCCTTTGCACAAACATGGCTAGAATACTTAAATTACTATTTTGTTTTATTCATTTAGCAGATGCTTTTGTCCAAAGTGACTTACAAGTAATAAAACAAGATTCAATTTTGAAGCAAATCACTCCAAACCTGGAATCAAATCATTTGAAACCTCAGGATTCACACTCCTAGTTCAACCGATCAATACTTTATGTCCCCAGGGGGCAAATACTGTACAGCTAGTAATTAACCCCCCCCTCCAAATTGTGGTTGGTACCGTTCAGCTGAAAAATACTCACTGCCACGTCGACCACGTCTGCTCCAGCTTCAGCACAGGCCAACATGGCTGCCACACCGGCTCCAGCTGTGTCGTGTGTGTGCACATGAATGGGCACATCTGGGAAGCGGTCCCTAAGAGCGCCAACCAGAAGCTTACTGGCCTCTGGCTTCAGCAGGCCAGCCATATCCTGGTGTGAGAGACGCAAAGATTCAGGAGGATACGTGTGTTAGTCATAATAGCCACCCCTGTGATAAAATATAAACTGAAAACAAAAACTGTTGATGCAGCTCAGATGTTTAGTTTTGCTCCCTTAGATGATCATTACTCTCGATGAAGTTATTAAACCTACCCATTTCTCCTTATAAAAGTGAACCTCATTAGTTATGCCAGCCTTTATGTGATTGCCACTGCCGAGTGTGATGATTCACGCTGCAGTGAAGTGGGAGTTTATCATTTCTTGCCTGGAATATACTGTCATGCCTGAATGAAGAAATTAATTCTTTGTGAGCAATATCTGTATTTATGTGGATAAGAGGCTCAAGTATATGAGCTATTATACTTGAGCACAGCTGACAGTATTCTGCATGTTCCACAGGCAAATTTTGAGAATTTATTACTCTAAATGATCTTCCTAGTACATGTAATGCCATTTTAATTCCCCAGGATACAAGAGTGAAATTACTTCTTTGAGAACTGAATTGTTTATTTTTAATCAGTATATGTGTTGTTGCTTTTTTTTAAATCTGTATATCAGTTGAATATTCTATTATTTCTGTACCTGCAACACCCACAAGTAAGATAATTGTTTGTTTCAGTTCAGTTCATATTCAAGCCAGAGCATGTAAGAAAAAAAATTTGCTCACATGATTACAATGCGGTGATGTGATAAACTAAACTGAATTAGTTTCATCACAGAAGGCTAAGAGAAAACAAAACACTCCCAAAATAAACATATTCATGATACCCTGCATAAAGGAAGAACCTTGTCAGACATGGCGTAGCTGGTAGTTCAGACTCTGATTATGAAATATATTCCTATAGTGTGTTGGCAGTGAAAAAAACAAAGTGGCGCTCATTAATACTATTTTTCCCCCTTACCTTGATACAAAGGATGTGGGTTCCAGCTTTCACAAGCTCATCTGCCAGTTTAACATAGTAGTCCAGGGTATATTTCTGTCTCGATGGGTCAGAGACATCGCCCGTGTATGAGATGGCAGCCTCCACTACGCCACCTGCTGCTCCAGCAGCCTCCATACCCAGCAGCATGTTAGGAAGGTAGTTCAAGGAATCAAAGACACGGAAAATGTCCATGCCATTCTCTTTTGCCACCTCGCAGAACCTGGATCAAACGACATCATGTTAGCGCAGCTATACCTCAAAAGTTTGCTTTTAAATTAGCACTGGACTCATGCTGGGGAGACTCAAAGCAGAGCTGGTTTTAGGTTATATTAAGAGTGAGCTGGGAGAAATAACAGGTGGACAATAGAGTAACTGTAAGCTGAGGAGGCTGCGTTAGAAGATACTCAGGACCTGGTGATTTCTATAGAAGATGAATGCAAAATCATTCTAAACATGACTGTTGTAATACAGCTACCACTGCCATGTCTGAACATTGTGGAGCACATAATGGAGAGAGGCTACTTAAAAAAAGAGTCAACTTTAGTGGTTAAAAAAAAACAAAAACCTTTAGACACATCTGAATATGCTGGTGTGGATAACCAGATTATGGTAATTTAGCTTGAATCAAGCCTTCCATCAGAAAGGCTTTGTCAATTCTGGACTAAGGAGGCGGGCTATAATCAGTTGGGTTAGAATAGTAAAAACTGATTTAACTTTCTTTTCGGAAGCCCCATGCTCAGGGTCACCACAGTGGCGTGATCCGCGTGATTGATTGGGCGCAAGTTTTACGCTGGACGCCCCTTCTTGACCCAACCGGGAATTGTACCTGGACCTCCCCATGTGGTAAGCAAAAGCTCTACCAAGAAGCCAGCAGGAAGGCAATTGCAAAAAAATGATTGGGTGACCAAAATTTTGCTACCCGATCAGTACTTGGAGATTGAAAACAATCAACTTCTGATTGCATGGGCAAGATGCAGATTTGGGTGGTCTGACTGCACCCGTGCCCCCCTGCTGCAGCTGGCCCTGCTGTAAAGACCCGCTATAAGCCTGCAAGATTATTACATTCTCATAATGATTCGTCGTCATGCACAGTGAACACCTGCTATTGCACACATCTGGGTTTATCTCCAATAAGCCCTTCTCATAAATATTGCCGTTTCTACTTTGAGTATTCCCAGTATTTGCATGAAAAGAGCATACGCAGTCTGCAGGAGCTCACAATAACTGGAGAAATGTTTACACTACTCATTATCCAAGCAGCTTGTGGTAAATCCCTCCTATTATAGTCTTTTTTTCCCAATATCCTAATCAGGTTCTTCATAATGGGAACTTGTACTTATTATTGCTGTGTTCTTGTGAACACAATATATACACAATTGGATCTCCTGTTTTCGTACAGAGAACACCGTGTGCAGTCTGTTACCACAAGACGAATACCAGTCCAGTGCGTGAGCATACCCAATATTTACCAATCAAGTACAATTTATGCATTTGCAGACTACTTTTACTCTACTTTGATAAATTAAAAGCATTTCATATTGTCGTACATTTCTAATTTAGTGTTCAGGTGATAATGTGCTTATTATTCATACAATTCAGACATGATTTTTCTTTGTTTAAAGAAAAAACAACAACAACAAGACTCTCCAGGCTGTTTAGAAAAAAAAAAATCTAAATATGAAATTTCAGCATTCCTTGCTCTACAGAGTACACTGTGCTGTGACCCTATAAGATACACTTTAAATCAATTAGATTAAATGGAATTACACTCTGACTTGATTTAGTTAATGAAGATGCTTAGGTTTCTTGGCTGCGAGCTGTCACACAGAAATCGTTGTGGGCGAGGGAGTGACAAGAGTGTCGGGAGGATGCAGAGGGAGCCAGGTGAGCAGATCAAAGCCATAAATCACAATGATGTGCAAATTTTCAATGGCTTACCCCCCAATGGGACAGAGAGCAAAGAGGAAGATGAGGAACAGTAGGAACAGAAAGAAGGAGTTGAGATGAGGGTACAAACTAATGTGAAGAGATGACCAGAAGAAAAAAAATAAAGAAAGAAAAAGGAGGCATCAGTGGGGATAAATAACTGCTTTATGATAAGAAGGATGGGAAGGACAAAACATGGAGGATAGGGGAGGTCTGTGTGTTTGATTTAGCAAGCAGGAGGTAGGAAAGGACAACCGCATTAGTCACAAAGTAGCCACCGCTAATTTATTTCAAGTAAGGGGAAACGCACTGCGTGTGTTTACTGGGGTGTCCCCGTTCACGTGCGCAGCCAACTGCAGATGTGCACACCTGTGTGGATTAGTCATTCTCGTCACTAAGGTAAGCTTGTGAATAAATATAGAAGAGATTTAGAGGTGCACGAGTGTCGCCATAAGAGCATTCGCGGCAGGGTGCGTTGCTTGCATTCAGCTGCATGTGTGCTGTGTGTTTCAGTGGGCAACAGGAACACATCAACCAGTGACCTGATTAAATACGTGAGAGTTGTGTGGTTTGCGGGTACCCACAGCATGGTCCTGTCAGCAACTGTGTCAGAAGGCTTCATGCTACCTGTCAAACAGCTCTACCCTCTTCTATTAATTTATTTATTTATTTAAATCTCACAGGTATTTTTGAGAAATACCAACAACAAAACAAAATGAACATGTCTTTATTAGTCAAAAACAGACTTCTAAGTAACTTGCTGATGATGAGAATAGATGTGCTTTAAAGCAAATAGAAATATGTTAAATATATGTATAAAAAATGAGTAGGCACCTGATTTGCATAGAGGGAAAAAAAGTATACAGAGGTGTCATGTTATGAGGTACTGATCCAGAAATTCCAAAGCAAAACAAAGAAGCCTCTATGGTATTCACTCGTATCTTTAGACATGACATGTCCTAACACTCTCGACACTCCTGACATACACTCACTTTGCACTTGCTCTATTTTTATGCTGCAATTTAAATAGATTTAGCACTCGGTGTATAGGCCAAGGTTTATTACTGTAGTGAGACTTGAATGTCCCTCACTTGGAAGCGACTTTGGATAAAAGCATCTCCTAAATGACTGAGTGCAGTTTTAAATGATTAATTTGTTGTAGCAAACATAAAAAAACAACAACAATGGTCCATGTGGTGATATGCCTGTTTGGCAGTAGTCGAGAAAAGATAAAGCAAGCAAAGCTTCATTTTTTCCCCCCTCCTCAATTCAATAAGAGTCAGGAATTAAAAGCTCCATATTCAGTCTGTGCAGATAAATATTGCTGTGTTATTTTTCTCAGGAGTAACTGCTGTTTAGTTATCTGTGTCACTTATTCCTGAATAGCAATATAATCTCAAATACCCAAATATAGGTCCAACAATATTCCGCAAAAAAAAAGAAAAAAAAAAACACCTTCATGCATGAATGTGCTCATGTCACTCATGTTACCATGGAAACAAACCAGCGAGAGGACATTTTCAAAAATAATAAGTGACAATGAAATGGATGGCTTGGAGAAAATTGTATTCAGAGTGATGTTTTGTAACAGTCCACTGTAGTGTACACATAAGTACAACTAACTCAATAATTTGCTCAGAAATGCATACAGAAACCATTAGACTGCTGTCAAAGATGGTGTCTCCCAGCTATCCTTCATTTGCAGCCCACCTCTGTGATAAGATTACCAGAATAATAGAGATATTGTGGATTTGGGGGGGGGGGGAAGCGCGACTTTTACTTAAGCGACTCACTTGAACACAGCGTTGTCAGGGTAGTTGGTGTAGCCGACAGCGTTGGCCCCTCTGAGCAGCATCTGGAAAGGGACATTTGGGATCAAAGCTCTCAGCTCCTGGAGTCTCTTCCACGGACATTCTGACAGGAATCGCATGGCCACGTCAAAGGTAGCACCTACAAAGACACACACACACACACAGCACAGACAGAAGCAGGGTTTCATCTTTTATCTCCAGTTTCATACATCTGTATCCACACTTTCATCTCAACCATTAAATAAAAAAAAAAAAAAAAAAAAAATCAAAAGGAAATTTTGAACACATCCCATAAGCCAAAGACACACAGATAGCACAAATATAAAAGGCAATGATGGGATGCTCAAAATATCTGATAATAGTTGCACATTCATTGTTCATTTCAACTCTTTCAACATTTCTTCTGAAAGGAATTTTAAATTCAAGAAATGCTCCAGTGGAAGAGGCCAAAAAAAGAAGAAGAAGAAGAAAGATAGCAATCTCTCATTTCCCTTTCTGGGGGAGTAGATTAGCGATTCTCATACCCGTTTATCATATCAGCCAGAAATATTAAAGCCTCCAGTGGTATTCTGCTGATCCAACACTGTCATCATTAAATTTCATTTTCTGTGCACTCATGCGTTTGGACACGGAAAGAAAACAAGAAAGCACAACCGCTTGTTCTCTTTCTCTGTGAAGAGGTATGCCCTGGTGAAACTGTTTTGGGCCCGTGTCAGCATCTCCTTAACCACCGTTTTAGAGTGGAAATGACTTCAAGCAATCCTATTTGATGTTACACATATCTGTATCAACATTTGCCGCATGTGTGATATCAAAACATGAGACCGAGTGAGGACTTCATCTCGGAGCGTAAAATCTATTTTAATAATTTGATAATGCAAAAAGACTGACAGCTCGAGCCACAAGAGACATTAGGCAAAGGTACTGCTGCATCCTGCCTAAAACGGGAAGCCTTCCACCTGCTGCGAGTGTGAGCCAAAATAAAACAGACGGAAACAAACAGCAAATGCCCATGATGGCCAGAAAATCCTTGAAAAAAAAAAAAAAAGAAAGAAAAAAAAGACTTCTTTTGGTAAGAAGTGCTGCAGAAATATAAAAGAAGCATCCTCCAAAACATATATAGCTGCTGTAAATCTTACAAGTAAGTCACACAAAACTCTACATTCAACTACAAGCTCTAAAAGATAATCTCCATCCAATAAGCATAGACCCATGATTCATAAAACTGATTCGCATCAATCATTTGATCTGTTGCGGCACATTAACATGCGCACGAAAGTGCTGACGACTATTTTTGCCCGTGTGTGCAATTTTTTATTGCCAATACATGCAATATGTTTACTGCTGGATCAATTTTTATGTCATCTCAGATTCCGCTTTGCTGCTCTGGATTGGTTGATCCACCTTTGTTCAATCCAGACTCTCATGCTTGTGTTTAATGCTCATGATAAAAAAAACAAAAAAAATGTTAACGCTGATGACGCTAAACAGGCAACAAGCAGCATAATGACATACTATATCTTAGAATAGTTTATAATCTGATAAAACTGTGGAATCAGATATGGGGAACCATATATATGGATAAATTATGTGACCCAGTTCATTTTACTGTATCTTCCATGCTGCAATGAAGAACAGTATATCAAGAAGGGACTTAATCCTCAAAGGCTTAATCTCTTCATGGATTCATTCTGCCTCTAAGCAGCTGAAACATGTGAAAGCAATATTCCCCATCTAAGACCACTCAAGTGTTAAAAAAAAAACAACATGCTTACATAGGGACAATAAAGCATTCAATATGTATGTTCAAAATTCAGTCATCTCCCTTGTGTGATACATTTAGGCTCCAACCGGGGAGGGGGACCCCAAACCTCTGTTTAATCTGATGAATTTGTAATGTTTAGAGGCATCCTAATCCATCAAGAGCTTCACGATGTGATTGGTGAGGTTGTGCTGAAAGGTGCCGCTATGAGCCATCACTATGGGGCAACACTTTCTGGAGATGAACTTTTCCCAGCACAGCGGTCTAATCAGTGTTCAACAAACTGAATCAATATGAGGTGAGTGTTGCTGGCCACTGGTGGATCTGGGAACTCTGGGTTTTTAAAATGGCGAGCCAAGTTCAACAGTAAAAGGAGTTCTCTTTTATGAAATTGTCTTTATACACAAAACAAAAACAAATCAATGGGATCAAAGTGCAGTCTTTCAGCTTTAAAAGAGGTTTTCACAAAAATATGACATTTACCATTTTGGAATAACAGACAATGAGTATAACCGTCATTTTGAATACTCGGATGATGAAAACTCAAAAGCGTGTTCTTTTGGGTTGAGATCAAGTATATGCGAGGTGTTTCTTGGCCTTTTATGCGTAATTATCCACTTTCATTGTGAAGCCTATCAGTTTTGCATCATTTGGCTGAAGGTGAGCGGTGAGTACATGGCTCTAAACACCTCAGAATTAATCTTGCTGCTTCTGTCAAGCCCTCGGAGCACTTGGGACCTCTCTTAATGTGATGAAGGACTGTTTTTGGTTTTTTTTGTATTTACCAAGGAAAGGATTCTACAATCATTCACTTAATTTGTCTTCTGTGGTCTTCCAGGTTGACTTACTTCACAGGAAGTTAATCAATATAAGGAATTGAAAGTCTTTTTGTGGTGGTATCTGCAGCTACTGTCTCTGCTCACTGATGAGCAGATGGGAAGCCCCAGGTGGCAAGAAAACTTTATTCGCAATGTCCTTCTCTAAACAAGTTCATAGAGATTAAAGAAAATAAAGGGAAATGGAGATAAAGACAACTGAAGATATATATTTTTAAATGTATATCATTTGAAGTGTGTAGTGAAGGAGAGTTACAAAAGTTTTACTCTGCAGCAGAGCTTATGTAAAGTCCATCCCCATTCTTTAATCAATTCATGCTAAATGGCTTGGAGGAAGATTATCAACCAGTTCTTAAAGCTTTCAGATACCATGACAATCCAAGTATTAATACAGGCACCATAAACTTTATTCAAACATGCATCATGGCAGTATACTGAAAATGATTTTCTTTTTTTCAGGGCTCACTTCATATAGAAACCACTCAGGCTTTTTGAATTGTTATGAGGTGATGTGACTATAATATTAAACAGGGAGCAGTGGTGTCTCCAGAAGATTCACCAGCATATTATATTCCTTTTCTATATTTCAAACAAATCACTGAAACTTGTCCTAATGGAGTGGGGAAAAGAATTAACCCGACAGTCATCAACTTGTAATATCAGCCCTCATCTCATAATATCGTTCATTTGCAGAACTATCATTTCAGGGATTGTTTACACATATTCAGCTCCAGACTTTCATCTCAAGTCAGTGATGTACTTACTGTCACTGCCTTAATGGAAAATATGAGCACATATTTACCAAACTTTGTTATAAAGATAAAAGACAGCTTAAATTACAAGAGTTTTTACTGACAAAGTAAAAAAAAACCCATCACCCAACAGTTAAAAACACACTCTTTTAAACTCTTTCATAAAGTAAGATTTACTGTTCTCATGGCCTTTTATCATAGCTGTTGAATTCATTAAGGTACTTAATTTCTTTATTTTCTAAGACCACATAATGTCAGGAATATCTAACTTAATAGGACATCCCATAAATGTTTGATGACCTGATTGGAATGTAAATACAGAGATTAGATATTTACAAGACTTTAACATTAACCCAATAATAGACACAGGCAACACGAATACAAAGCAATAAAAGGATGTGATAAGACAATAAATGGAAAAAAACTGCCATGTGAAGAGCAACTGACATTCAATAATTCAAATGCGGTCATATTTGAGGTAAACAATGGTAGCCAACGTAAAGATTTGATGTGCTCAAATCTGATTCTTGTTAGAAGCTGTGTGAATGACCTGACAAAGATGTTAATCAAGGTTGTTGGAGAAATAAGAGAAACCCACTCTGACTTAAGTGAATTAAAACTCTGAATCCAGAGGGATCGAGACAAAAAGCAGGTTAGAAATCAAACTGGAAAGCAACTTTTATTCTTCCCTTTATGTTGTCAGATACAGTTATTTCCTGTCTTATGTTTTGTTGGAGGGAATTTGATTGCATTTTGATATTCACTTACTCTAAACAATGGCATTGCCTGTTGTCACTTATGATGCAATCTAGAGGACGCATGTACGAGTTGAAAAAGAGTGGTCCACAAATCTACCCATCAGCGACCCTACATGTCTTAGTGAAGAGCTCAGATTTGTGATTTACTGTCTGGTGGTCCACAGGCTGGAGGGCTAAACTAAGGGGCAGTAGCACCAAAACTGAAGAGCAGAAAAGGCCATCTCCAGGGAAACGTCAACAGTTTTTGTTGTTTTGTTTTTTTTTTCTTTTTGCAGTTGCTATCAACTCTTATTTTGAGCTCCTGGTACCCCCAGGTGCTAGCACCTGTGAGCAAGGGTCCTGCCATGTGGTCAGTCTGGTGAATCTTCTTGTCATGTTTGATCTGGCTAGGGTGTGATAGAGCACCTTCAAGTTGGTGCAAACCCACCAAAATGTGGCATTATTTGTACCATTTGCAAACTGAAAGTCAAGTTCTATCTAACAGGTGCTTGTGTCAGAGACAACACAACCACGATGGCAACACGTACTGGCTGAAGAATGGGATGCCATGCCTCAGCAGTGTGTGACCTGACTGGTGACCAGCCTTAGGACGGGTACGAGGCTTGTGTGTGATTCTTCTGCACGCTACTGAGGCTCCTGTTTGTTGTTAAATGAGTACATTTAAATTGCCAAATTACCAGTCAGTACCTGTCTCGTTTCTTCAGACTTCACTCATCCAATCTGCCAAACACCACCTAACGAGAGATGGGTCCTACTCTTCCCCTCTTTCTAATTGGCTACCAGGGACTTTGTCGACTTTCACCTGAAACCTTCTAGCCAAGCACTCACAGTGCTTTTATCGTTTCACCAAAACTGACATTTACCCCTTCATCTTAGACTTTTTCCAAACCAGACAAACATTTGTTTAAATTTAAAGCTTGTTTGCCAGACTATCCTAAGAGAGAACTGTCATTTTTTGTTTGTATCCCTTTTTCTCCCCTCCTGTTTAATGTGTTCAGTTAGGGAGTTTATTTTGAACATTTCTGTTGTTGGGAAGGCTTGCTTTACTTTTCTCCTCTTGTATTTTGGGATTAGCTTTTCTTTTTTTTTCTTCTTCTTCAGTGTGTTGACTTGAGCTCTCCCTCAAGTCCACTAACTTTATATTTTAATACCTGGTATTAAAGAGAGAAACTACCAAAAAGGTCTCTGGACTATCATTGTTTAGACTGAAGCTACTCCATTTTTTCCCCCCACAGACAAGCCTGGGATCCACTCTCAGCACTCCAAGAAATAAACACAAGCCCTCAGAGTAATTCACTATACCTCTGCATTAATTATTTCAAATGGGAGGACATTCACATCGACTCTCCGCAGGTGCATATCTGAGGAGAAATGAATTTATCCTTAAAAACCAGTTCAAGGTAATTACAGTTCACATTATGAATGTTGATGACTAGTCTCATTACCAGCTTCTCAAACACGATGCACACATTTTCTTTCTGTCCTATTTCATTGTAATGGCATCTGCACGGACACTATTGGATTGCTCACGCCTCAGTAAGTCTCAAAAGCGTGCTATTCTGTCTATTCACTGAAGGCAAGTACAAGGTGCACTCATTTTCGATTGAGTAAAACTACACAAGACCGATTTAATGGAGCTGGAAGACTGAGAATGGAGGAGGTTTTCAGTGACAAGATTTTCACAGCGCACAGAAGAAAAAGAAAGATGTGCAGTAACTAATCAATAAAACCTGGAAAAGATCTAAAGCATGAGTGAGGAAAACACAGAGCAAAAGCACGGCTGTTTCAACACTGGATGGGCAACTAGGATGAGAAACAATTTACATAATAGGGAAATTCATCAGGTTCTTAAAATGGGCATCTGGAGAATACAAGCAACAACCCAGTTCTGCTTAACTGCACTTATTACACTACCTGGACAAAAAAACCCTGGGTTTAAACTAAGTAGATAAGAAAACCAACACTGGAAAAGTACAGCAACGATCCATATATCTCATCTTGTAATACCTTATATATGCAACCTTAACGGAAGAGTACGTCATTCCCTAACCTCAACACGTAAGAAGACACATGCTGTGATGGTGGAAAATAAGTTAGTGTGGTTAAAAAGGGTCACTATTGTTGGTCAACACCAACAAACAACTATGGGGACTGCCAAAACTACTAAAATGGGATTTGACCTGCATTGTTAAAACCTGGAAACATGCTAATGACCCATCACCTTCTGGGAAGTCAAGGAATTGGGAAAATGACCTTGACTGACCCAAATCACTTAAACCTAACTAACTCAAGAAAATTAACAGAACTCAGACAATTATTTCATGCAGTGCTGCAAAAGTCGGTCCAGGAAGCTGCAGAAAAAGGGATTAACTTCACCAGCCGACCGCTGCGCCTTCTGTGGGAACGGTGGTGCTTTCGCCGTGAAAGTGGAGATGAGATTGGATCATGCTTCAGCTGTTTGAAATGCCATACTATCATTATTTAACTATTACACCAAGATAAAACCAGATTTAAACTTTATGGGACCTTTAAGAAAACCACTTGTTATAGCCACAATGATTATGCAACATTATCAATAAAGTTTATAATGAAAAAGTCAATGTGATGTTTTCTTTTTAGCGTTGATGCCATGTTTGAAAATAAATACATAGATGACACCAAGTCACCACCATCAGGTTTTTTTTTCCCCACACAGAAGTGAACATTCATTTATAATTGAAAGGCACAACAGAAAGTGCAGAGCGAGTGTTGCTTGTATTGCCTGCAACAATCACTGCATGTAGCCAACTAAAGACAAACACATGAACACTGACAACAGATTAAAGCATAATGGCCTGTTAGGATTTTACCAAATGATTTAAAGGTAAAGATTACATATTTCTTGGGGTGCCCTCTCACAGTCCTGTTTTTCTACATTTCTGGCTGTTTCAGACTGTTTGGGGTTGCTGACCTGAGTCTCTCATTGTTTGGGTAAAGC
>JBAMYA010000010.1:5058785-5070239 GCA_037176975.1 Arrhamphus sclerolepis
AAAATGAAAAATGGAAAATATAGTACCCCAATGTCTTTACAGATTAAAAAAACATCTGATCTGTGGTGATACGATCAGTTAAAGTCCTACATGCAAAGAGATCAAATACAATAATTGGTAATTAACTGAAATTATGTATAAATTGAATTTTGACCTAGTAATTTTTACATGTAAAGCCACAGTATAACAAAGAAATTATAATTGGGCGTCTTGATCACTTGCTAATGTTTTATAATTGATATTTTTCAGGACAGATGGGAAAACATTTACCTTTAGAGCCAGACAAGGATATATGCAAAGAAAAAAAACCAAGTGCAGTGACATAAAGCTAGCAGATGGACCGTTAAGCGGGTAAACTACATGCAATAAGAGTGTTTCTGAAAACCTGCAATCTCCATTCCCTGAGAACCCCTGGGATGAAAACTGTTGGACATAGGCGTACTCGATGACCGTTTCTATTAATCTTACAAGACCCTGTCAAACTATATGGCTTTGAGAGTAAAGAGAAGGGTGGAAAACATAGGGAGTGAAAAAATGTTGAATCCCCAAGACTAAAACTGGCATTTATGGTTCATTTCATTGAGTGGTTAAAAAAAAGAAAGAAAAAAAAGTTAAACATTGTAGTGACCTTCAGACCTTGGTCTATGATCGTGCTTATGACCAACCTACTCTCTTTCCTCTCTGCTTTCCTTTTAAATGCAATCACAACCTGAGGCATTAACATACATTAATTAAAAACAACAAAAAACAGAATTTGGTTGTATTTTTGCAATGGTGTGTCTAATCTGTCACCTTCTCTCTGTGAAATATAATATCTGCGTTTGACCCTTGTTGTAATCCACCCTTGAAAACAAATGATGTTGGCAGTAATTGTTTCTAATGCCAGCATGGGCAAAATGAACACACACGTTGTTCACAGACATCACCACTAATATACTTTTAAAAAAAAAAAAAAAAAAAAAGAAGCTCACTGGAGACTAGATGAGCTCTATTTCAGCAGCACAGCTCGGTAAACACATGCAGACATTTGAACTTATCGGGACTGATTTTCCCCGAGTGAAAACGTACACAAAGTATTTATTCATTCGCTAAATGCGCCTTTCCTTTCTCACATGCATGCAGTCTTTTAAGCTTCCTACATTCTTACCACTTGTGCAGTCTTTGACATATTTGTCACAGCACAATAAAGAAAAGAGGGCGAGCGCACTGGGACTGCAGTGCAGATGCAAACAATGGTGTCTGCACATGATATTTTCCAAGAAAACGGTGTTTTGACTTCTATGAGTGTGTTATATCAGGCCAAAGGAAAAAAAAAAAAAAGAAGAAGAAGTCGTATACAGATAACAGTCCCACATGGTCTACTTGACAAGTGACCCACTTGCACACAAACAAACCCACTCATATGCATTTAAAGCCTCCCAGACCTACACGACCCCACTTTTCTGTACACACTTCAATCCTCCATCTCTCGGGCTCGTGTCACTTCATACCTCTTTCCTCGACATTCTTCACCTGTCTGGCACTCTCTTCACACCCTGCAGCTCCTTTCTCTCAGTTTTAAAATGACCTGATGGTGCGAACCTAAGTGCTCGCAGACACATCAATTTCAGAGTAGTAACAGCTTGCCTGATCTTTATTCTATTCAGACACATGCATACTAAAAACACTTGAAAAAGCCCTTCCTAGGGACATTTCAGTTGCAAAATTCTAGTTATGCGACTGCTAACTAGTGTTTCATTAAGGTCAGGTGTGCCAGAACTGTCAAAGTGCTGGAAAGCACCAGTCGTACAAATTTAATACGTCTCATTACCGCACACATTAAATAATTTATCCCAACTGTTTCACTGTATGGTGACAAGCTTGTCTGGGGATGTTTCTGGCAGTTTTCCTCCACATATGGGAGGTATAAGAGACAGGACAAAAAGTCTCACTGGATTTTCTACAGATGTGTATTCAGAGTATCTTTAGGCTTCAGAAAGTAAAATTTGACAGCCTTTAACTGTTTTGTTTATTTTTGTTTTACACCCACCCGACAGTGAAGTTATTTAAACTCTGAAATGAATAATAATAATAATAATAAAAAAAAGACTACTACAGCACTAATTCAATGTATTCTTCTTACGTATGCCGCCACATTGTATTGCATCACATATGTCTATTACATACTCTGCTCATCCTAGGATTGAAAATACACAGAATGATTGAGAGGTGACGAGGATCCTGTCATTTTTATTAGTCATTTTTCCTAGAGCTGGCACTGAGGCATCTGGTGATTAACCTCTAGATGTCCTCGATTAAATAAATCCAGACAATAATTGGAACAAGGTGCAATTCTACACCATCGATGAACAACCAGCAATCAGCCTTTAGAGGGAACGTTTCACGCTACAAGTCCTAATTAGAAAATAATGACCTCTCGAGTACCAAAACAGGTTCAATTAGGACATCCTTCTTGTTTTCCAGAAATAGTTTTGTAATTCCTTCCTTTTTAATACATTGGGAACACCCCAAAGCTGCCCCTTTTTTGTTGCAATTTAGCACTTTTTTTTTTTTTTTAGACAACATACTCTGTCATATAACAAAAACTGTTGTTCTTCCGTGATCTATCATGACTATCTGCAGATATCCCACTATGTCCATCTGACCGACTCTCTCCATCAGGGTTATTCACTGGCCAAGCCCCCTGCTCTCCCAACATCACCCATTTCTCTCAGCCAGCATCTGTCCCTCCCTACACGCCTCTCTACAGAGTGTGATAATACAGGCCTAATCCCTCTCTTCTCTCAATCCCCCCGTCAAACGAAAGAAAGGATATAAGCACATTACAAATCTCATTACTAGGCTTTAGGTATGCCTCTGTGGGTGCATGCGCTGCATAAAACCACCTCAGCTGAATACAGTAGGTACGTGGGGGTGTGTGTACACAAAGGGTGCCTGTTCAGCAGAGTCTGTGCAAGTTTGTGTGTTTCAGTACAGTCCTTGTGTATGTTTTTTTTTATTTTATCCTTTACCACAGCAAGTCAAATGAGTAATGACAGATTTGAAGAGAACATACGCAAGAAAAGTGTTGGGTAAGCACAGAGAAATTATACTCGCATGCAGACAAACAGTGGAGATTATTTTATCTTATTTTACTCCATTCTGTTCCACTAAGCACGTTTGTTTTTTTTTCTTCCCCAGATGTCACATTTGATCAGTTATGCCTGATTATGATTCATATTATTCACATTATTTTGTTGGAAATTTGTGTTTACAGAGCATGTGATGGGGCCGAGCGGGGTGCTGATGAACATGTCAGATTGATACGGCTGACTGCTTTGTTCGCCGCTCAGATGCTCTAATTTGTGGCGCTTTGCACCAGTAGCAAGAAACTCAGAGCAGCAGGAAAGAACAAACTGCAAATCTCAGTGACTGTGACATCAGTTGAAATGAGCCCTTTCCCTATTCATCCTTTTTTTTTCCCTCCCTAAATAAATATATGAAGTAAAATCAAGCACATTGTGCTTAATTTGAGTGTTCAAGACTCAAGAGAGCCTCACTGGAGAGATTTAAAGTAGTTGAAAGAGCACATGGCTGCTGCTTGTTCTGGCCAGACAACAGGGACTCTGGTGCAGAGCAGGGAGGGGAGTGGAGAACTTCTGTCTTGACTTACATGATCTGTGCTCACAGCTCAGCAGAGCACTCTGCACTAAAACCTTTTTTTTTTTTTCCCTTTCTTCCCTTCTCCCAGAGAACTAAACCCAGCCATTCAGGAAGGCCTTTCTGCCTACAGCTACGGGACCGCTCGACAGCTCATTTGTCATTAGGTCTGTGCTTTAATCCAAAGCACCCTACGGATCCACAAGTGTTTACATTTTTAGCTTTGGTGCCCTTTGGGAAATGGAGCCCTCACCCATGCTGTGCAGTGCATCAATAAATTAGCCCAAATGTAATAAATTCAATAGGTAACGTGCATGGTGACATTAACAGTTCAACGACAACAGCTTCCAAGGAAACACCTTTTTTTTCCCCCCCTTTTAAAACTTCAAGAACTACTTGTGCGCACTTAAGTTTGCCACCGGTCGCTTAACCTTTTTATGCTTTAGTGCAAGGTTTCATTAATTATGGAGCGGGAAACAAAAATAGGAGAATGTGATACAGAAAGTGAACTGTACAGCTCAAATCACTAAAATGCATGTGGCTAACATACCCATGGTGACGGGAGGAATGACGGGGTCTGTGGAGGAGGGCTTAGCCTTGACTGGGATGGGAGTTGTTGGCCCATTTACCATCACATGACCTGGATACCAGACAAGAATAAAGAATGCAAGTTAGATGCAGTTTTATGAAACAGTATACATAGTATATGGGGGGCAAAACAACAACAAAGGAATTTACAATGCAGCACCTAGAGGACAGCACACCACATGCTCCCTCTTTGCATATTTCTAATTTGACAAGTAGTACAGAGTACATCAGGCACTGCATTTTCTTTGGCAGCACCTAAGGCTTGCTGCAAGGCATTTTATTTAGGCCTATTAAAGATCTGTGAATTGGGCCTCACCTCTTCCATAAAATAACTTCTCTAAAAAAACAAAAAAAAAACAACGGAAGCTCTTTTTGCTCATGAAAGCAAATCGGTTCCCATATTTCAAGCCTCAAATGCAATCAAGAAATGATAGCCCTGTTCCAGATGGTTGCGGAGTTATTAACCTTTAATTTCTGCTTACACAGACCTTTTTTTGAACCACAATTTAACAGTTTGAACAAGCCTCACAGTATATTTAGTGTATAATTTAAGAAAACACAGCTGTAAATGTCACTCTTTGATCGCGATGTGGTGGAAGAACGCTAAAAACTTGGTATTTTAGTTCATGTACAGTTCGTGCACTGACCGAGGTAGTGCAGCAGCTTCTGGGCGCGGTTCTGAGTGGGCTTGAGGTTGAAGAGCTCCGGGTTCTCGTCGATGAACTGGGTGTCCACGGTGGAGTGGAGGAACTGGTTGTTGGACAGAACATTCTGGAGGAATGGGATGTTGGTCTGGAGGACAAGAAAAAAGACAAGAACAAAAGGCTATTAATTTAAAATTAAAACCCAGACTATAGAAAGCAGAAACTATGAAGTTCCCTTTTCCTTAATCTAATATAAAAGGCTGAAGCGTGTAGTTCCACCATGTCAAAAGTGGTTTATTTTGAAAAGAAAAAGAAAAAAAAAACTAACACTAGGAGATTCATGCAAACCACATTTTCAGTCCCACAAATACGCCAACATTACAATCTTAGTGTGACACTACAGTCACACTACAATCTTAACTTGCACACTAGAAACCACTGGGCTAAATTCAAGACTTTAGCTGTCCTGATTTCATTTCTAGTTTGCTGACAACAAATAATTATGTCAATCTCTGAATTAACAAGGGAGAGTAAGTCAGTAAGAGGGAGGAAAGATGAGTGTTCACTTCATTACTTGATTTGCAGTTTTCCACTGCCATAAAATTGTCTCAAAAATGCAGTTATACTAAACTAAAAATAAAATGACAGCAAAAACAAAGGGATGTGATTGGTCAAAAATAGCATAACATATAGTTTGAACTGCTATTAAAAAAAGCCCTTGAACACCTTGTACCCTAAGAAGGAAGAAGAATTAAGGCATCTGCACAAAGATTATTTCCTGCAGTTCATCAACAGTGCAAATGACACAGTCTTTACATATGACATCATTTATTGGTGATGCACATGGAAATGGTGAGCACTGAACCATGAGAGAACTGGAGCCTCAGAGCAAGTGGGGTGTTTGATGAAAAGCAGCTTTTAAGTGTTATTTATTTAATTAAAAAAAAAAAAAAGTCTGCCTACAAGGTTTACTACTAAATATTTCCTGCATCATGAACAAACAGCATGCATGAGGACACGCAGGGCTCTACATCAGTGGCAGCATGTCCGCCTGGGACAAAAATAGGACCATCTATGCATTCTTCTTCACAAAAATGTGTTTTTGGGAGCCACTCAGCAGCTGACCATGACGTCCTGCCAATCACAGACTGTAGTCACAACATTGATCAGAGCCCGTCTCCCAGAGTGGCATTCACAGTCTCAGACAGACAGAGCAACGGAAAGCAATCAACTCAGGAGGTTTGTTTTTACAACATTACTCCAACCTAAGCTTAGCCAACTTCCTGGAAAACAGAGAAAATAAAAGTGGAAACAAACGGGCAAAAATTAAAAACAGCAAGATATTACTATGAACGAAAACAAAAGAAAAAAACCCAGAGCTGCTAGGAAACGTTGGCCTTGGTTTGCTAAAAATCAGGTAAATCTATACAACAATTCTATAAAAATTGGGAGGTTGTTTAAGAAAAAAAGAAGACATTTTACCATTTCATGAAGTCATTACACTTCAAATCATGTTTACTGGCGTTACTTCAGAGCATAACTGGCTGTTATTTCACTGTAGTTTCTTTAACTGTTGTGGTTAAAAACTTGAGAGCAACGAAAGCAAAGAAATTCAAATTTTCAGTCTTTTTAACTATAACTGGTAGTTTAAAAATCAAGGATTTCACAAGTGTCTAATAAGCATTTGATGTGAACTATTTTGATTCTTTATAAGGAAATACTTTAGAAAATACTATTTCCGTTTCCACAGATAACTGTTGAGGAGAGCCTACGGGCATTTTGTTTTGATGTTTCCACCTGCAAACATTCGGAATTTTTGAATTTTTGTTTTATATAATTTATACGTGTCAGCAAACTTAATGAGGATAAAAGAGGAAAGGAGTCAAAAGGTTTAAGTGGTACAAATGTGGAAAGAAATACGGGGAATAAGCGAAAGACAATACAAACAGCTGTTACCCATTTAAACAAGGAAATAACAGACAGAGAAGATGAAGACACCAATAATATATAGAGGTTTGTCTTTTTCCTTTGATGTGCCGGATCAATACGTTCATTAAGGGGATGCAATTTCTGCCTGTGGCAGAAACACTCACTCTTTTTCTCCATGCTTTCCTCTTCTCCTACCTCTCAGTATCTCTTCTCATTTTTCTATAAGTGATCAGCCACTGAGTAATGTCAAACCAACACCTGATTTAGATGCCCTGAAACAACCACGTGGCTACAGTTCTAAGAGCTACGCTTGCAAAACGCACTGGCTTTCTGACTAGGAACTATGATAGCTTCCACTTCCAAATGCTTTTCACTTTATTAATTCAAACACACACACACAGACACACACACACACACACTTGTGAGGACTGGCCTTTGATTTTTTTGTGGGGAGTTGAACTCTAGTGAATTAATAATAGCAGAGGCTCTGATGGACAAATACTACTAATACTACTAATTTGGAAGACTTTCAACTCTCAAGTGTCTGATCACTGCCTCATTGAGGACAAAGCTCATTAACTTCACACCAAAAAAAACAGCACCTGGTTGTCTTTGTTTTACTGTTATTCTGCTCAAAGCCAGCTGTCATCATTCTTGATGGCATATCCCCAAGAGTTAATTTGTCTGGAAACAAAAGGAAACCACGTGTTTATAGTACTTTGAGTGCGTGCCGCTTTCAGAAACACACTCATAAATCCAGATTGCGTCACAATATTTCTAACTTACAAGAAATCTCAACAGTATTTCTTTCCAATGAGCTTGAAAAATAAACTGCTTTGTGTTTGTGTTGTAAAATTACCAAGTTTTCTTCCAACATCCAAATTTCAACATAAACAGAATCCACAATATTAAAATAGATATTGGATAGGTATACGATTAAAAAAACAAAAAACATCAGAAAACAGCTGTTACCTTTGTTTATTTCTCAAGGGAAATATTGTTTCTTATCTAAACAAAACCAGGCTTTTAAAAATGTATAACCCTGTAGTATTTACATTTCCTTTGAGAGAATTAGTGTAAGCCCCAATTAAAGTTTTCATCTCCAGTTCTGAAGCCAGTCCAGTTTTTCTTTTCTTTACTGAAAGTGGTCTGGAAGGACAACTTGTCCTGTGGTTCAAACCAGGATAAGGTTCTGGGTCAGACTCCACACTGTATCATTTCAGCGTTGAATGGGGCCGCAACCTTCAGAAAAAAGTGAACAGAGGGTACAGATGCACACAGAGACTTGAAAGTCAACACAGCATCCCACAAGTTTCAAGAAGAATGTGCCTGGTTCTCACCGTGTTGAACAGAAATATTACAACTACAGACAATCTTCAAAAGCTTAATGAATACTTAATCTAAACTTGGGCATGACATGTTCTGTGTGTGTACACTCATTATACCTTCTGAATTTGATGTAAAGCAATTCCAATGTAACTTTTTCCCATGCTAGATCCTCTTTGGCGCTTTAACAAGAACGTCATACAAGCAGAGGCTCTGCTGACAACTCGACTAGATTACTTTCTGTGCTGGAAAACCAGGCTTTATGTCTAGCATATTTTATGAATTGTTTTCGTTACGTTACATGCAGGTAAGAGCAACAGTTACTTTGTTACACAGGTGTAGCTATCATTAATCCTCTTTAAGGCAAGGCAAGTTTATTTGTAGAGCACAATTCATGCACAAGGTAATTCAAAGTGCTTTACATCTACATTAAATCACAAGTGTGAAGTAGGGCTACCAATTTGGGGCCCCAACCCAAGACAGCCCCATGATTATCTTATATGGGACAGTCCACAATTGTGAACATGTGGACAACATGAAAAAAGTCTGAATCAACTAGACCCAAGGGTCCGCAACCCGCGGCTCCAGAGCCGCATGTGGCTCTTTCAACCCTGTGGCTTTGGAGGAAATAAAAAAATAATAATTTAAATTCATTTTAGTTCCTTACTTTTTAAAATGTAATTCTAAATTTAAAGGTTATAGTCCTCTTGCAGCATTGAAATAAAACATGTAATTTTTTTGTCACTTAAAACTTACAAAAACTGTACCATATGATGCCCAAAGATAATCCCAATTAAAGTTCATTTTTTAAACTTTTTATTTCTAGTTATAAACAGAGAGGCCGTATAGAAAATAAATTGAGGCAACAATGGACTGTGCAGGTGCAGACAGAGATTTGATTTATAAACATTTTGCTCAGTAATTAAAAATGCAGACACCTGATCACTGCTCTATTCCCACACGTACAAGTACACTGCCTTCAAGCTCCCTCAGTGGTTAGGAGTTGAAAAGGGGAGCTGTCAGGTCATTCTTCTTTTCTCTCCCCTCCTCCTCCTCCGTCTCCCCATCTGTCATGCCTTAACCACTGGCTGGGACACATAAACAAGATCAACACACGCACCGTCTGAGAAGTGAATGAACACGCGCGCACACACACACACAAATACAAATATAGAGGACACCTCACACACAGACACACAAATCAGCCACAAATTTACTCAAGCAAATACGACATACACACGTTAAATGTGCATGCCCACTGGCACATAACTCTGGATTCTCAAGAAATCCACAGAGCTAGAAGGAAAAATACAATTTTTAGATGCAAAAACAAGTAGATGCACACATGGCTAAAGGAGGAAAATATGCAATGAATCCCACGGTCATGAAAAATGATGTGTAATGATGTAGCCTCAGCTGGATGCTAACGACTTTATTACAGTTCACTGATTGGTCTGCTTGGTCACAAGGGCAGTAACTCAATGCCTGCACTTATTTGCACTCGTCTTTATAACAATAACTATGAATGACTGTTTTGTTTGTGTCCAGGGAGAAATAAGGAAGTCAGCGCTGGTGATCACAGGGTGCCGAACAAACAACTATGATCCAATTGTGTTGTTTAATGAAAAGGTCATACCTCAACTTTCTGACCACTAATGTCCTTTTAACTTTTTTTCCCCTGAACCTCTTGCTAAATGTAACCAATGATTACTGGCTATCCTGATCCATTCCAGTGACCTTTTACAGCCCTTAAATGCACTTTAAACAGTCTCAAAGGACAAAGAAAAAGAAACTAAGGGCCGTATACTTAATCATTTATTTCCACTTAAGTGGTCACATTACAATGGTAAGGAATTTGTGCATTACAAACTAAGTATTGTATGCAAATTGAGTATAAATTTGACAGTTTTTTCCAATCACACCATCATGGAAAGAATTTTCAACTGTGCAGAAATATTTCCACTTTACGTTTTTTTGTTTTGTTTTTTTTAAGAGGCAGGAAAAATGCATAAACTGACAAAAGCTCTTTTCAAGATGACAGTTTGTTCAGCGTGTGTTTGCATTCATCTGTGTAACCGAAGGTTTCACGAAACTCAGGCAGTTTCGATGCCCTTGTGTTTTTCTGAAACACTTCCTAAACCTATGCAATGGAGCAGCGGGAGCATGGAGATGGAATTTCAAGCTTCAAGATATAACAGCCAAGGCCTGTGCTTCACCGTTTCAGTCTCAGTATTAATGGAGAATGCTTTTTCTGTGCTGGCACTGACCGTGGTACTGAAATTGCTGCTGACCATGGTACTGAACTTGCCAGACATCCCCAACAAAAGGAAGGGGAAAGAACAGACATTGCACTTTTATCTGGACATGATCTGGCGCTGGTACAACAAAAAATAATTAATAAATCTTAAAAATTAGCGGCAGATGAATTTTTGGGGCAGTGGACTTGTGGCTGCTCAGCGATCGCTCAACCTGTGACAGAGAATACCGCTACTGTGAAACTAAAGACTGATTTGATTTTCAAATTTCATTCTAAGAAGTATTACAGCTATTAAGAACAAATATAGAATACTGAAGATGGGTAGGAAAATCAGAATGCCCCAAAGGCACATTTAGTGTTTTTGCTTTTTTTGCTGTCTTGGTAGACAAAGCTGAGTTCACTTTACATGATTAAAAACAAATTAGGTATTGCCATTTTGAACTCTTTTTTTTTTTTTTTGCAAGAAACAGTTGACCAGTAGGAAAGCTACATTACTTGCATAAATAAAATGCCAATTCTTAATGTGCGAGAGTGTGTGTGTGTGTGTGTGTGTGTATATAATATACACACACACACACACACTCTTGACTTGTGTGGTGTCAACAAATAAGGTCCCAAACGTGCTGAAATGAGGACATCTAATACTCTTTCATGGACACTGAGAGGCAGGCTTATTAAAAAACATTGCTACTTAGTGGTATTCTGGGAATCCTTCAGCAGTGGGTCTGTGACGCATTAAACAACTCACAATGTACTTCAAACCCACAGTGTCTTCTCATGCTCTGTTGGCAGTTGTTTGATCATGTGCGGTAATTATAGCTGAACTTGCAAATGATAACCTCATCTCATTGCACAAGACAGTCATCACTGACATCATCCTACAGTCATCTCACAGTGGGAATTTAGGGATCTCATTCAATATTTCAACTACTCATACTGTCATTTATTATGATGATACAGAAATATTTTTTTATGAAAATCCTAAAAAAAATAAAATGAAAAAAAAAAAAAGAATGGCCTTAAGGACTTAAGGAAAGTTCTGGTGTTGAATAACACAGCAGGGGTCTTATC
>JBAMYA010000010.1:5075988-5107657 GCA_037176975.1 Arrhamphus sclerolepis
ACCAAACATTTTATTTTTAGGATTGATAAGATTTTTACTTCATATCCATCTTATGATATTTCGTCGTTTCTGCAGAAAGTCCAGTGTTATGACTTTTTTTTATGATTCTTGCAAAAGTAGCCAATTTAACTACCAGTGGATTGCCACAATAAGGCAATGACAAAAACCAGTCTTGACTGGATGGTAAAACAAGAATACATTTCCCTGAATCAGTATGAGAGCAATACGAGGGTATTGAACAGAGAGTTACAGTTTAAAATTAGGGCCAACAGTGCACAGAACAAATACTTTAAGACTTTTTAACACAGTAAAGCTGAGTTATAGTGTTCAAAGTGTTGGATTTAAATCACTTTTGGGTTCAACCACTGAACTGCCAGCTGTGCTTAACTTCAGATCCAGCGCTCTCGGCCCTTGTAAGAATGAAAGTTAAGCAGAGAAACAAAAATACATGAGCTTTTAACAAGGTGAGAAGCACTTTTCTAACTCAAAGCTATTGGCAGTGTGATGAACTTAACTTGAACATACACAGAGAATCACTTCTGTCTGCCATTTCAGATTACAGTCAGCAGATAAGCTTCAGGCGGTGGGATTTTGATGAAAGCAATTTCTGATGGTCACCCCGTTGGTTGACTTTTACTCTTGCCAGTCTGTCTTGTTAACCTGTTCAATATCATTTTGTTTTAGGGCTGATGTTTGATTTAACAGCTTTTCTGCCAGCCGAGAAGCATGTTTCAGTGATGTGCGCTGAAAATTTTAACATTTATAATGAATATCATAGCATGCTGTGATATATTAAAGTCTGAATAATTCTTTCAGCATAGACATGGAATCAAGTCAGAATTATAGTCCTGTTGAGACCACAGTGAGTGGTAGAGGCTTGGGGTTGCATAAAACTAGACTGAATGGTTGTGAAAAATTGCTTTTTAAACAATTTATGTGATGTTAAAATGAAACCTCTGAAATAATTTGCCATTTGAATTCTCAGAAGATATGACACGTTTATGTACAGACTAATGCCAACTAGAAATACACAAAACAGATGCAACAAAGCATTATCGCAGTGGTGCTCATCCCGAAGAAAAACATTTTATAACTCATGTTGGATTCTAAAGAGACTTTTCCTTAAGTGCTAAATGCATGGTGTTTAGTACTTTGAGGAAAAAAAAAGATTTTGTAGTAACAAAAGTAAATCCAAATGATACACACATTCATGTATATACACCACTTAAACCCCACATGCATCAGCATACTACATGTACCACACGACATCCATCACTGCCCGTCTTCTGTCTTTATCCGTCCTGTCCTTCTGCATTAAACTATCAGTGAAAAGAGCAAATACAGTCAGAAGTGCCTTCATACTGCTCTCCTAATCACCTAAAATTTATGGTCCGTGTTAAGTATAATACTGATTCTGCAAAGATGTCTCATATTGCTCTGTTTAACCATTTTCTTTATTGTATATATATAAAAAAAAAGATGCAGTTTCTTATAATCACTATATAACTACCTTAGGAGGCAACTTAAAAAAAAAAGGATGAGCAGGCAAAATGCAATCAAATTTTAATTTGAGTAAATACAACAATACAAGTCTTGTTCACATTCTATATGAAGCTAGAAGAAAATTCTATTTAGCCAGTTCCCATTTACCATCATGATAATGGCTCGAGTCTCACTACTTTTCTGTCGGTGTTGCATCTCATCTAATGGGTTTCCTGTATTGATGACTCCTCTCAGCTGTGAGAAGGGGATTCATCCAAGTTTCTTTAACAGTAAATAGAACGAGGCGGCCACGTAAAAAGCCAACTACAATGAAATGTTGACTCAAGACTATGTTTAATCTTTTTTTTTTTTTTTTTTTTATCTGGCTCAGCAATATAGATGCCTTTTAATGCGTTTTTTTTTTTTTTTTAGAAGCATGGGTGCACAGAAGATAAAATAACAAAAAGCTGTCTCCTTCTGGCAGAAATCCATAAATGATTTACGTGAATATTACGTAGCCATATGATTTTGTTTTCCAAGTCAATTAGCTTTTCATACTTGCGTCAGGAATGATCTTTGATCGGGGCTCTTGCTTCTCCTTCCAAAAGTGTGCATGCATCTCGTGTGCATTGACTGCGGTGGCGAATGCCCTTATTGCCAGCAATATCTTGCAAAGTGAACAGTTTTTTGGACGCCTCGTCAGCAGCGGTGATCCATGGCCCTTTTCGTTCTGATCTGCCAGGAAGTGTTGCCAGAGTGCCAGCATGAGAAACACCGGTCTCTGGCACCGATGGGACTGAAAACTGAATGCAGCTATTTGTTAGTGAAGTTGCATTAAACATGTCAAGACGTGCCACTGCAACTAATGCCTACGAGCTGCGTTTAATGGCACCACAGATCCAATCACAATGTGATTTCCACAGTACAGTGACTGAGGTGAAGCCTGTGCAAACAGCAGTGGGCAAATTCTGTAACACATTTCTCAGTCAGGACAAACAACTGCAGTCAGTAATGAGGAATTTTAAAGGCTTTCTCACTCTCATCAATACCTTGACCATAACTATTGGAGTTTTAATAGGATTGTTCCACATGTATGACAGGGGCCAAACATGTCAGATGTTGAGACGCCTGAATCTCCTCACTGTTCATTATCTTGTGCTCGTTTCATGTAGGTTATAAAACTTTTCAGGCTCCAAGTGTGCTTCCTTGATGATACAAAATCTATGTTAAAGGAATTAAGATAACACTGCTGTATAGTAGTAGAAAAAAAAGTATTTCAAAATTAATTCAAAAAACAAGTGTGTTAATTTGCTTCTGTTCTCTCCATCGATAATACTCTGAAACACGGGTATTACCGATGGTAATATGGAACAAATGCCAAGTAGCTGCAGCTTGTTTCAAGGAAGAAAACAAAATCTAATTTGCAACATCCTAATTTTTTACCTCCCAGCTTTGTATTTTGACATATTACAGCTTTTCTTTTCTTCACAAGCTCATTGTGCGCTTGTGTGGACCCATTTGTGCAGTCCCCCTTACAGTTTATATTGCCCTCATAATCACTCTTCATTTCCGTTGTTTGTAAATTCCAGCAAAGCACGGATTACACAACCAACTCTCAGAACCATGCGGCTTCCATATGCTTCTCCTCTTAATGCAGCACATCTCTGAGGAAATATCAGACCGCGTCTGGACACCCGAGCGTGTTCGTCAGGGTTCTAAACCGAAGGCGATACAGACAAATGAGGCCAGGCATGTTTTATCCGTACTTCATTTACTGCAGCTCATGGCTGGTAACACAACCTGCCAGCAGTAACTGGGAAACATTTGGAGACAACATCAATAATGCAGAGGAAATAAATAAAAGCAGAATGACATACAAATGGCTCCAAGTCCTAAAAAATGCAAGACTGTTTTTTTTTGTGGGTGTTGATTGTGCCCAACTATGTGTGTGTCTCTCCTGGTCCTTCGTGATCGCTAAATTGAGACAAATAGAAGAGGAATCTGTCCTTCGATCCAAACCTCTACAACATTTACCCTTCACACCACAGCAGAGGAAGTGTGTGTGTATGATTTATTCAGTCTTGTGAGAATATGTGTGGGACAGCAGGGTGTACTGGCCATGCCCTCTCATTTGTGTGGTACTATGGTGCAATCATTCAAGTCTCAGTGTGCGTTTTCAATCATGCTGTGTTCTAGTGTTGCTGTTGGCTGCCAGCAGTCATGTTTATAATCCGTGCATATATGTGCGTGTGTACAATGCGTTTGAACAACAGTAAAATACAGGTAAAATACAGATGATTATGTGTTTGTGTGCACTGGTGCTCACACAGTGCATTTGCTTTTTGTGTTTGAAGCACAGTGGTTAAATGTGGACAACACCCTTTACTCAACTGTGATTCATTTAAGCATGTGCTCTTGCACAAATGTTGTTCTATTTGTGTTGCAACCGTGTCAACGCGGTCACAGAAAAGCAACGTCTGCGTCAAATTTATGGACCAACTTCAATGCAGAAAAATAAATGTTTAACTTATAATTAATTATAATTAATTGCTGCAACCCAACTAAGCTATGAAGAAGTGGTTTATAGTGAGGCCGCCTGACTTATCTTGCCAGCGTAATCAGTCTTTTGAGGTCAGGGCTCTTCGTGACCTTGTTGTTTAACATCTGATTAGCTGTATGCTTGGACTCATCGTGCAGAAAAATGAACGTTTGACTAAACAGAGACTTCTCTGATGTTATTACACCATAAATAAATGATACGGATGAAGGATTAACACGAGTCGGAAAATGTTTTTGATATTTAAAAAAAAAACAAAACAAAACAACGCAACAGTACAAAAACTACTAGATAAAATGCAACAAACCATGATTATGTCATTTAGGTTTCGCAAGTCAATGTGAGATTTCTGCATGAATACGTTTTTTTTTTTTTAAAGAAACCCTGGTGCACGCTGTTGGCGTGCCAAGGAAGTAGGGTCTGCATGTCATATAAAGAGCATATCAGCCAGCTCAGCTGTTGAACGCTGAGCTCTGAGTTAGCAGCATATATGCCCCTTGTTGCTGCTTCAAAGCAGATCCGTTGAGAATTGCAAATGCCTGCCAACCAGAACTGTCTGTGAAACTAGACATAGCTTAGATGGTCAAATCCTTTGCCCATTTCATCGCTACAGATTTACCATCTTGAACTATGGTCAAGAGGATAGCTACGGTGACACATTACTTTATCCACTACAGAGGCAAAATTAAACATTACAACCAGACTACATTTCACCAGCAGATTCATCACAGACCAAAGAACTGAGTCAAACAAGAACTAAAAAGTGCATATGTTCTTTCTTGAGCTATGCTGTGATTCTCATTGTTAAATAAATATTAAAAAGCTAACGAATCATATTTATGGAAACTTACATCTTACTGGGTGACTACAAAACTCAGTTCTCTCTTGTAAGGAAATAAAAATCTTGCTAGTTTCCCCTCTCACTCATCAGCACCTTGCCAGCAGCAGGAATATACATATTCTCACTGCTGGCAAGGACATGTTCCACAGCTGCTGTCAAACTTTCATATTTTGATTTAGGCTGCACACTTTTCTGTCAAACTCATAATTTTCTTTCAGGTGGCAGCAAGAACAAGCATGCCTTCGGGAGGGGGAGGGGGGGCCTTCAACTCCATATGGGGGAACAAGAGTTCAAAATGTTGAATGCCGACCATATTAGATCTTAATATGAGCAACTTTCAAACGGGTCAAATGATGAGGTCAGCTTTAGAGTTCTGGGTTTTCACAATTTATCTACACATTTCCAATTAAAAGGTTGTTTTGCACCACTAAAACACACAATGAAGCCAGTGCTAACGTGTCAAACTCAAACCTCTGGAGTAAACGCATTCAGTTTTCCCTTGGCAGGTACTAAAACCATCTGTTTTAGTATTAAAATACACAAAAACGAGCCACATAAATAAACTTGTCCTCGATACGTTTCCAGTTCATCAATGCCACCAGTGGGCTGACCAGTGACCACAAACATTTGTTCAGTCCTGGGTCAGTAGGCTAACTCCCCTGCAACTGTTTTCATTTTGAGGGCTAATTTGGACAAACCAGACTCAAACAGGTCTGCCCTCTTTCTGATTTAGTGAAGAATTACTCAGAGTTAACTAAAGATGCTGCTGCTCTCTCTGCTGAGCTCTTGGTCCCAAAGAGAAAGACTTTCTTTGTGCGGTTTAACCAGTGTGATGTTTGGTTCCCCCCCAAAAAACAAACAAAAACAACCAACTGCAAGGACAAAATATCCTTTGACCTTTCCTCAAGAGACTGGTTTCTTACACTGGCCCTGAAAAGGTTTACAAGTACTCTAATAGGTAGTTGCAAAGGAATTATTGCATTTAGGAGTAACCCAACCATTCTGTCACTAATGAGATTTTCTGCAGAATGGTGAATTCAAATTATCCAGCAAGGGGTCACTTTAGTTTTTTAGTTTTTTTCTTCTTCTTTCTTCATTTGGCAAGGTCGCTCCTTGAGATCTGGGTGCTACGCCACTGCAGCTTTGATTAATTGTGAATCAACGAGCCATCACACAGAGCACTCTAAAAGTGGAATGAAATTTCAAACTTCACCTGGCTCATTGAGATACACGTGGCTTAAAGTGGCCTGGCCCACTTCAATAAAAATATATAAATAAATAGAGGAAACCAGGATAAATTAGAGTTAAGAGAGGGGTTTAGGGGTAACTGAATATTAGAGAAACTCGAGGGAAGCAGATTTTAAGAAACAGAAATAAGCTCTTGGATCAAAATGGAGCTGCATGAAGAATTAATTTATATGTAACACGAACAAATCTCCACTTTCATCTAATGTCTGCACTGAGTTTGACAAACTGCACATTCGCAGCTGGAAATGACTTAATTCAAGCATCGAATGACTTAAGTTTTGTGAATGACGACGGTGAAACCCACATACTCAGTTTCATAGACAGTTTCTATTAAATGGTCATTTCCAGCAGCTGTACCACCATTTGAAGTCTCATCTCTCAAACGACTGTTACTCATCTCGCTTACGCTCCCACACGACCTCCCACCCTGACATTTCTTGTCCTGGTTTGACCCTACAAGCTGCTGTAGGTACTTTGCTTTTCTGTCATGATACCAGCTGATTTATTTTTAATTTTTTTTGCCTCTTCTTCCTCCACTTTCTCATGAGCCCTTCACCACTGGTGGAAGAAAGACTCCAACTCCTTTGTAGTGTAAAAACGCCCTGAGAAGCAGAAGTCCCTAATGTGAAAAAATGTTCTTGCAAAGATTAAAAGCCAAAAAATACTGTATCAGTACTTGCATGCAACTTTTATACAGTCCTGGACTATAATCATTTATGCATTGAAATATAAGGCCGTTAACCCCCCTGTGTGGTTCAAACATTCATGTAATTCTGAACGCTCCCTTCACACAGCAGGCGGCTAACCTTGCAAACAGGTGGGACAAGGAAAAACTCGCCTTTAATCAGAATTTCTCTCCTCAGGTCTCTCAATCAAAAATCGTTTTTCTTTTTGCACATTCAGAGTTAATCATGCACTGCTCAAAACGCACCGTTGTCACCAACAGTACAATTAGTTTCTTGCGTCTTTTTTTCTTCCTTCCAGGCACTCTTGAAATACATGAACTGGATTTAAGAGTCTTCAGAGTGAAATTAGATTTTTACAAAATAAGAAAAAAAAAACATATACACAAAAAAACCCTCAGATGCGACCAAATCAGAATGTTAAAATCCCTGTTCCAAGTGGTGTACTTTACCTTTTATGTGTGCTGACTTCGAACACGTCGCATGCTGCACACTGTATCGAGCAGTCCACTTATAAGAAACTTACAAAAAGAAAGCCTCATATAACTAATAGGTGCAACAACAAAAAAACTACACACACTTGGATAATGTTCTGTACATTAAAAGCAGAGTTCTTCTGGAAGGAAGTGCATTAGTTTATGCGTAAAAAGAACCACTAAAATAAAACAAGGCAGAGGTTTATGTCATGCATTTGGGGAGCTTTTCTGCCTCTGGTAGTGGATTTATTAAATGTATAAAAGGCAAAAATAAAACTTGAGATTAACTAAATAGTTGAAATTTAAAAAGGTGATACCCAACGGGTCCTCCCAACAAGATGACCACCAAAAAGCTCACATCCAACAGTATGACGAGACTTAAGATGACCAGATGACCGTTTTGAATTGGTCTGATGCGAGTCTTGACCTCCACCTGAACAAGAACCTTAACAGGGCTCCGAGATCTGCCAGTGCAAGGAAGACTGGGATAAGCATGTGCTGTAGCAAGGAAGCTACAAACTATGAGTGAGAAGATGTGGGCACAAGGCATTCATTGTTTCTAAAGCTTCTGAAACCAATTATTAGAGCAAGGTTGTAAATAATCGAGTCCAGGCTACATTATGCTTCTCTTTTTCAAATTTATGCAGTAGCCTTGGCATTCATTAAAATATTCCAAAAACAAACAAAAGTAGTTCATTAGCAATTCTGAAGAGAATAATAAATTTCAAATTCAGTAATTCTGAAGGACTGTGGTATTTGTCTTAAAATATTTAGCTTCATGCATGTTGAACCTTGTACTTTGCACATGCTTTATTACAAGACCCAGAAACTGGCTTAAACTGACATTATGCTCGACACCCCCGCCCCCCCCTACTATTTTTCCTCTTTCCATTTCCCCACTCCATAGCCTCATCCCAGTGTTCCCCCAGTGTTCTTGGTGCTTCTCCCTCCTTTGCACTCTTAGCTTGATGCTTAACGCCGGCAGAGACGGATCGCCGCGCTCTCTTCAGCTGTCTGGAATCACACTTTTTATGGAGACGAGGACAAAGACATCCAACAACGTAAAAGAAAAAGCATGATGAAGAAAATGTGGATAATGGACAAGGGGAAGTGAGTCAGAGACGGAACAAGTAATTTCTAAAAATTAAAAAAAAAGGAAAAGACAAACAAACAAAATATATAGATATCTCAGTCCATCTTCCTCCCTGTATTTCCCCTTTTCCTACATTCTTTGTCCCTTCCTTCATTCAGTACCTGTTCTGTGGGATTAACATGACTTAAAATTCAATCAGCCTACAGCCTGACGGAAGAGCGACAGTGGAGGCAGACAGAGCGCTGCAGCTGTCGAGACCGAGCGAAGGGACGACCGATGGGAGGGGAGGGAGAGGGGGATAGACAGAAACAGAGAGGAAAAGAGAGGGAGAGATGGGTGTTTTTTTTCCGAGCTGAGAAAGAGCGAGAGCCACGGAGACGGAGACGGGGAGATGTGACTGCTCCACGAGTCACAGTGGAATGATCCGGAAAACAAGGTTAGTAATTCCACCTTTTCATCTAGCATGGGAGGGGGGTCAAAAAAAAAAAGAAAAAAGAAAAAAAAAAGGGGGGGAGTGGGGGGTGTCATGTCATAATGATGAAAGAACGACAAGCATACTTAGGAAATGGTTTGATATGTGTGTTGTGATAGTCAAGTAGAAAAGTGGAGAGAGGACGAAGAGAGACTGATGAAGACGTATTAAAGCGAGCAGAGGATTTTTCCGTTTTGAGCTGAGAAACTACATGTATGTAGCTGCCGCAGTGATGCATATATATATATTTATATATATATATATATATATATATATATATATACACACTCCTAAAGCGACAGAACGCTGCCTTAGAGCAACATAATGATATTTTATTTATTTATTCCCACCCCCTCCCACCCCCCACCCCAAGGTGTTGGCTGAGCAGTGATGGGAGGGGGGACTTTTAAACTGTCCGACATTCATGATGCTGATCAATAGCCCAGTTGTTTCATTAGGCTGTGTGTGTGTGTGTGTGTGTGTGAGAGAGGGAGAGAGATAGAAGAAAGAGCAAGGGAGGCAGAGAGATGCAGGGGGCTGTGCGAGCTTGCAGTAAAGTATCACTGCACGACTACTTACTGGATGTGCATGTGTTGGTGGCGAACGTGGAGGTGTGTGGATGTGTGAAAGTGTTGCACGACCGTGTGTGCGCGCGCGTGCGCATGTGTACTCTAGAGTGTGTTCGTGCAACAATAAGCCAATACAGCCTGCTGGGAAGCGTTAAGGTCTCACAGCTATTGATTCTGTTTGACAGACAGGTGAGAGGGAGTGAGGAGGGGATGGGGAAAAAAAAAAAAAATTAGGGAAAGCGAGGCAGGGTGGGGCCATGAGGAAGGGCTGAGTGAAAGACAGTAGAGGTTGTGGAAAGAGAGATGGGAGTGGAGGGAATGAGCAGGTCAGCTGGGTGTGGAGTCGGAAAAAAAACAAAGTGTGAGATTAATGTAAGTTAATGGAGCTCATGTACAATGAACAGTTCAGCATTTTCACTATTCACATCTCGTTTTAGGTTTCTACAAATCCCTCTGTCCAGTTCACAGCCAAAATTTCTTCAATAGACTTTGCTCCAAGGTCAAAACAAAACAAAAAGGAAAAAAAAAACGACTAATTCAGCGTGGGAGAACAAACATGGATCACAGAGAGCAGACTGGAAATCACTCGAGGGAGTAAAGGGATGAAAGAAGACGGTGAATACACAAAAGAATGAAGAAATAGCAGAGAAAGTCAGCAAGCCTGATGTCTGAATAAGAGCTGAGTTAGGAGACGAAAAGAAACGAGCAAAGGAAGGGAGGTGGAGGAGGAAGAGGCAAGAGACCTGCACCTTTACTGAACTGCTTGAGAGACAGAATAGTTCAACAAAGCCATGAGGAAATCATACGAAGACGCCACAAATTGGATTTTAAGCAAAGTGGATTCTTGGATCTTTTTCCAAATTTTGGAATATCTGGCCGGGATTGAGCGAGTAATTCAGGATTTTCCAGGTTTTCTTTATCAATAAAAGCCTAAGAGGATATTGTGGATTAGAATTTCTTCAACTCTTTGGTTGCCTCACACTGACCTACATCTGCCTCCCTTTTGATGTGAGCTGGATTGAGTGCAGAGTAAAGTAAGGACAGGTTTCAGCATTAACGTACAACCCACCTAGCCCCGTGCTGGCCTCGCAAAAGCAGAAACACCTGGGGCGAGATCTGTGCTAAACTCTGACACTCTCACACCCGTGCACACACATACACAAATGCACACTTAAACCTGGATAACATGTGGAGCTGATTCGGATTATAGAGCCGCACAGACGGAAAAGGTAATGTCCATGCAGTTTAAAAACTCTCACACACATACACACATGCACACTTTCAGCATACAGTGGTCCAGCAGAGGCAAATTCATATCTGCATGGTTAGCTTTCTTGTGCTGAATCACTGAATACATCACTGCTGTGAACACATGCACTCACTGGACCGGGAACGCAGTGCTCTTCTTCCTCACTCAGACACACTCAGGACTGTGAATAATGAACAGATGTGTATTCAAGGCATAAAACATAGGAGACAAATATCACCATACACACAGACTGGAATACGCACATAGGTTCAAATCTCCCATATGGCACAGCTGACAGTGAGCTTTTCTCATCATTCTGTTTTAATCCCCACACACCTCCATTTCCTACTCTGCATACCTCCACCAAGCCGAGACTCATGTCACTTTCTGCGTGCGTTTGCGTGTGTCAGAGCCAGCTGTCCTGTATCAGATTACTCACTAGGTGTGTCTTAGCTTGGCTTTCATCGCCTCGCCTTAATGTAATCTCACCTGGCGTGTTGTGTGTGCATCATAGATTGCGTGAATGCAGAGAGAGTGTGGTGCTGGGGTGGTAGCAGCACCGGCTGCAGAGCGCAGCTCTAACCTCCGTTCACAATTGAGGCTCTTTACGTAAGCCGTGTCTGAGTGCACACAAACACAAACAGATTTGGCACACTGACACATGAGATCACACTGACTGGATAGAAGAGGATAAGAGGGTGATGAGAAAGAAATGGAGATTGGGAGTGGGGGGGCTGATGCAGGAGGATGAGGAAGGGAGAGGGAGGGGCGACAGGAGGCAGTGATGGGGACTGAAGGCGAAGATGAGACAGATGAAAGGCTTGCAGGAAGATGAGCAAATGGAGCTTCATGTGATAACAAGAAAGATGAATGGAACAAAGAAAGAAAAGATTAAGAGAAGAGTGAAATGATGAAAGAGTAATGTCAAGACAGTAACAAAAGACAAAAAAAATTGGACATATCATAATGACTATGGGAAAAATTGGCAATAGGTTGGAGAGGCACAAAGTCAAGGACTGATGATAAAGTGACAATTTAAATGGAAGTTGAATGAATGACAAGACAATAAATGTTATCAAAAGGCACATTCAGGCTACAATGATTTAAAAAAAAAGTATGATATAGGACATATAAAAAGAGAAATATAGATAATGAAACAAATAATTAAAAATGACAGCTGGCCATCGGTATGTTGTTTCCTCTTGCCATACCACTGGCTACAATTAGTCTTACATGACCCCAAAAAGTCTGCTAAAGATCACCAACACCAGTAATGAGCTATTTAGAGGAATGCTACAAGGGGAATTTGGTGTACCAAGGGGCTTCTCCATGTAGTACGTGTGCCAATTAAGACGTACAACTCATTCTACCTAAAAGGAAGTAATTACCCTGGAAACAAAAGCAGATTTGATTTAAATTAAGACACGACAGTTGGAGCTATTTTTATGAACAACAACTTTTCTGAATAACTGAGACAAGCCTCATTGTTTGCTCAGTTGATCATTTACAGCAGTTTTGACTCTGGCTTTGAACTGGAGCAGCACCAACTCCGAAAGGGTGATAATCTTTTGAAGTGTAACAAAGAGGTCTTTTGATTTCCATTAACCAAATCAAAATTCTATAATTGGCTTCTCTCTCCTGCTAGTTTGTGCACCAAGAATAGAGAGCAGGTAAAGTGTCACCCGGTTCAAAGTGAAAAGAAGGCACAATAAGAGAACATTTTCTCAATTACCTTGTTAATGCACTGTATGGCTCATTGTTACCAAGGGTGTCTGTCATTCTCAGGCTACAGTAAATGGAGATGAACAGATGGGATGCCCACTGTTCTAAAGCAAGAGCAATGCCAAAATGAGCAGACTGGCAAATGAATAGAGGCATGGAGGAAAGAAAGGCATGTCAACTGATCGTTTATACTGGATAAAAAAAGAATAAAAAAAAAAGAAATTTCAGTCAGGTGATGGTTTCCAAAGATGATCACAGATTTATTCAAATTAAAACAGCATTGGTTTGTTTATTGCAGATGCAGTGTGGTTTTTAGGTTGGTCCAATAGTATGCAGAAGCAGCTCTCAGAGTGCTGCATATTCCATGTTAAAACCATGAATAGCCACAACAAAAATATGCACTGTAAAGCCACCGATTTTGTTAAAAACTACAAAAATAGTGATGACTGAATTCAGAAACTGAAATGTGCATGTCTTACACATGTGGTACAAAAGGTATTTTCAGTCCACAAGCCAAATGCTTATCCAGTCACATGCACACAGTGTCAGCACAAATGAAAGCACCGTCATGGTTGTTCAGCTCTGTAGGGTCAACACCAGCTGGATTAATGTTTTAAGAAAATAAAAAATCTACAATTAAGGAAAGACAAATTGCTTAAGTGATTTAAAAAAATAATTGTGGCCAAATGTGATAACTGCAGACATTACAGCTAATTACTTAAAACAGATGAAGACAGAAGAATAACTAGAAAACTGATGTTCCTGCAAAACAGCAGTGGGAGAGCTCATCTCCTGAATAATGCACCAGAAGATACTGAAGAAAGTGGAAAAAGTGGAAACAGTAGCTGAAAAGGACAAGTTCAAATGGGAGCTGAAGCAATTTGAAGATGGAGGGATTGGCACCTTTTGGAAAAAAAAAAGTCAACGTTAAAGCAATAGCTGAAGGGTTTGAAGCTGTGAAAAAAAATCTGAAGATGAATAAAGAATTTTAAGCTGTGAAAAAACAGAAAAAGGCCTTGAAAGCTGAAGACTATTTAACCCATCTAAAGTCAAAAAAGAATTCTTATGTGAAAGGCCAAAGGTCAAATAAATTAGCAGAACACTGTGGCTTCCTACTGAATAATGCTCCAGAAAATGCTGAAGTAAGTAGAAAAATTAGCTGAAAGACAAGTTCAGATATGAGCTAATTAATTTGAAGATGGAAGGAGAAGGACAATTGTTAAAAGATTGGAATCTTTTTTTTTTTAAATAAGTCTGAAAGTTAGAGATTAATAGCTGAAGGATTTGAAGCTGTGAAAAATAAGATGAAGCTTTAGCATAATATTATTTTAATCAAAATATAATATTGGTGTAATCAAAATATAACTTACACTTATACAGACGCATATGTAAATACATATACACACACACTAAACATAAGGACAAGTATGCCTACCTTCTGAACAAAATATGGAAAATGATCCAACTGAGCTACAGGCTGGCGAACCACATTTGAGTGTGCTGGTGGTGTTTCAAAGAGCCGTTTTATAGGTGCAAGATGCCTTCACATTCTGGCCCCCAGGAGCCAAAACCATAAGAGCAGGGAAAATTATGTCTACACCATGAGTGCCACAAGGGATTCAGTAACGCCCTGGTGCCTTTTCCTTTTTTTTTTTTTTGAGCCAGAAATGAGCTAACGGGAGAGATTTCAAAACACGCAACTTTCCTGCCCTTCGCCATTTTTCAGGCTGAAAATTAACATTGCTGTCAATGGAGAGATTTGAAAACTTAAAATTCTGAAAATTGAACTGCTCTGGTAGTTACATTAGCTGAAAGAGGACAAATTTACTTAAGTTTTAAGGTATAATTTGTATATGAAAGTTAAGGGATGTGGAAGTAAGCTGAAGGAGTTTGAAGATTTTTTTTAATTATGAAATTTGCTGAAGAAGTTAGTGTTTCACATGACCCTAACGGCTCCCCATAGGAATGCATTGTTAAATCTGGAAGAAGTAAAAATTTGAATGATTTTGAACCTGTGACACCTTAAAAACGGCTTACTATTTTGAAGAGTGGACATATTGGATGATAGCTGAAAGTCTTGAGACCTGTTTAAAAGTTGAATGGTTTCTCTAGCTGAAAGTGTGCTGAAGTAGTTAGCTTATAAAGAGCTGAAATTTTTGGATTTGAAAGGATTTGAAGGATTGTCCATCCATTTCAATGAGAGAAAAGTGAGAAGTCCAAAAGATTTTAGCCTCAATCTCCAGAAAGAGCTGAACGATTTGGCTCCTTACTTTGTGAAATTGATTTAAGATTTTTGGAGTTAAACGCAGAAAAACATACAGAATATGGAATAATAAAGAGAAACAGGAAAACAATAGTGAGAATGTTTTAAACCATTCTCACTGATTAGACATCAGGAATGATGGATGCAGAATGTCACACACTTTCTTGATTTAAACAGCTTTCAATAAAAGTGAAAGATTTGAAACTATGGGAGGAAAGATGGTGTCTGTCAGGAGAATGACATTTGATGGATGAATAGATGGATGAATGATTGACAAATGGTGAAAGAAGGGATGGGAAAAGTTAGACTGTTGAAAAATGGCTGCAGAGTAAAAGGATTAAGTGCAAGGCCACTGTCAACAAGGAACAGAGCGGTAGATGAGGGACAGAGGTATATAAAAGAGCATGATGAAGAGGCGTAATTACAAGACTGTTTAAGATAGCGAGCAACACTCAAAGGAAGAAGAGAGGGAGTAATGACAAATGAAAACTCAGTAGATGACACTGGGGAGGGGGTTGATAAGAGAGAGCCAGGATAAGGGAATAGAAAGATGTCTGAAATGAAAAACCAACAAAGCAGCAGGAAGCAGAAGGATAGAGATGGATGGAAGAAGAAATAGATGAATGAATTGAAGACGCTGATGTCAATGGATGCTAAAAGGTTGAGTAATTAGACTGTTACTCATACAGAAAGGGAGAAGAGAAGAAATTAAAGGGGGCATGCCATGACAAAAGAATAAATAGTAAATTACAGGAAGGAAGCAGAGTGTGGGGGACATAAAAAAAAAAAGGAAAATTATGAAATCAACAAACTCTCCGACACCAAGACGCTGACTAGTTGAAGCAACAAGCAAGTGTGAGGTGCATAAGTAAGGGAAGAAGGATGAAAGGATGAGTAATTAAACTGTTGACAGACTGTTTAGGCACAGCAGGCACTTGATGAGCAGAACAAACTGTAACCACAGCAACCACTGGAGACAGACGGTGGGTTGGTTTGGGGGAAAGAGATATGCAGGAGAGAGAGGAGAAAGGGAGGGGGGTTGAAAGTGTTGAAGTGAGAGTGAAGCGCTGGGGGTGCATCGCAGAGTGACACAGGGAGAGGACAATGAGGGAGAGAGGGAAAGAATGAAATAGAAAGATAGAAGCTGACATATCTGCAGATTTATGGAATGTCTAAAAAAAAAAATTCCTCTCATGAGCCCTAGGTGGAAATTTCACAAATTACGATATGAAATCTGCATAATTATCTGCAAAAGATTATCCCATGCTCAAGGTAACTCAGAATCTAAACTAAATGTGAATATCAGACTGTATTGCTACATCGTGTTTCCTGTACCTGAGAATCATTACACAAATTCTAATTCATTCATCTTTCTAACTTTTCAAATCCTGCTTTGCCAAACATCTCTTGAGATGTACTGTTAGAAGATGGCTTTATAGACAGATGTTGATGTCTTCAGTCCACACAGTGCACTATAAGGACTGAACCCATAGCTTTTCCTGCAGTAATTCTGAAACCTCGTACCTTCTACAGTTCCATGTTGCAGACGGACGGAACAAGAGAACGTGGCCATCTTACTTTGGTTACAGTTAGCCATACTAGCTTGGCTTATGCTAACCCATGCTGTTTATTCATATCCCATTACAGTCATTAATATTAAGTCCTCTGCTGGGACCTGCCCTCCAAGTAATCATAAAACATATAATGTAAATCAATCAATTTCAAAGTTCTTATTGATTGTTCAGTTAAAGTTGAGAAAACTGTTAAAATGCCCCAATAACATCCCAGAAGCCAAGATGGTTGGTGTTCTTGCTTAATAAATGTGTGCTGATTCCAGCACTATGACACACCAAGACAAATCAAGCATGCCCCAAATCTGTCAGGTCCACCATATGATTTTTTTAAATGCATTAGTCCTTCATATTTTATGAATTTGAAGGAAATAAAAGGTGACACACAAAATATGGGAGTTGTCTGAAATTCAGTCAAACACTTTCTGAAAACGTACATGCATTTGAACTCCATCTTCCATCAACAGACGTAGAGGACCTCCAAGAAAACCCCCAAAAACAGTTTTCACTTATTTTATAAACAGCAAGTCTGGATCTCTCACCATTTTTGCCCGTTATCAGCACCGCTGAGTATTTCAATACGAGAAGCAGAAAACAAAACTCAAGATAAATCAGGTGTCCCGGCAGGCCCATTGCAGTGCTGCATTGTTTTTGCCTCTATTAATGCCACACACAGTTGGATAAACACCCTTTTGTGTTGAGCTATTGTCCAAATTATGTTTGACCTCTGATCAAACAGTCGCTCTCAACTAAAAAAAAAAAAAAATCCAGTGCAAATGCAACATACAACTTTTTTTTTTTTTTCTTCTTCAAATGTTTGTGCTACTCTTGACTTATCACATTGTGTTCTGCATTTTCACTTTATATGACTATGACAGTGGAATGGATAATCACTTGATTAAATCTGGATAAGAAAGCAACACGTTTTTAAAACAGATGCATTTATATATATACACACTATCCCATTTTTTTAAAAGCTGACATGATTTCCCAAGGTCTGAAGGACATTGCAGCTGCACCTTCCTTTACACACTTCATGTTCATAGCGGCTGGTTTGAGGAGGAGGAGTGAACTACTCAACTCCACTCAACCACCCACCTTGAGGGGTGTGCCTCTTAAAAATCAGTAACTACCTCTTCAGGGGCACAGTAAATGCAGCATGGTATCTAGTTTGATGGAGATAAAGATGGCAAAGCTGCACTATGCTACTCAGATCTGTGCCTGCGAGGTCACAGGATCATTTGCACCTGAAAGAATCACCAATTTTCAGACTGTGCTGAATCAAACTAAATCTAATGGCAAGAAGTCCCACCGCTCTTAGCTGGGCTTTGGTTGTGAAAAACTAAACTGACACAAAATCAGAACAAATGCAAAATATGTGACTGAAATGCACAATTCACTGCAACAAAATGACTTTATTATATTAATCAGAAATAAGAGTGGTAACTTCTTGAAATCTTTGATGAGCATGTTTGTCAAAGGAAGCAACATATTTATACTTATTACACATGAAATGGCTCGTATTTGAATATCTGACTGAAGCATCATCAGTTTATCAGTATTAACATGCAGATTTTAACTGCTATGCATGTTCACTCACAGCTCTGGTAAAAGGCATAAAGGGGCATCCTGACTATAATTCTTTCTGAGACAGCAACCTGCCAACTTGTTATATTTACTTTAATTTCCTTGACAGACTAATAACAGCGTGTAGTCCGGTGAGATCTTTAGAACTTTTCAACAAAGCCAGAGTAACAATAATGGAACTTAGGTCAATATTTTTCAGCCTCTGCTTTTCTTTCTCTCTTTTTTTGCCCTCAAAACTCATGTACACTTTCAACATTCTGGTAAGATCAATGATAAATTAATTGGGTGCACATTTAATTCAGACTTTTAATTCGGTCTATTGTGTTGTCTGTGTAATTTTATAAAAGGGGATATTTTAGTTCTTTGTTTTTATTAAAAAAAAAGAAAAAAAGAAAAAAGACCTGCAAGTAAAATGAGGACAGTAATTTGTACTACCAAACTTGATTTTGCTTTCACGAAACACAATCTTCACTAACAGATGAGCATGTGGCAACAACAAAGAGCGTCAGCTATTACAGGCGTTGATTGCCTTCCATCGCAAAATACTGTGGAATTTAATCAGATGCAAGTATTTTACTGCCATATGGAGTGAATCAAAACAAAACGGTACCAACTTGCCTCTGTGGAAGCAATGTGACAGATATCTGCCAATGAAAGATTCTCTTAGAGGAAAAAAAAAAAAAGTAATTCAGGGTACAACAGTGTGACAGAGCTGCTTTCAACACTTATGTCTACCATTTTCTCAGCTGTCTCTATGATTTCAGCTGCAACCATCTGTACTTTGGCTACAGATGTACAGAAAAAAAAAAAACTGACTGTATTGTTTTCAAAAATATGTTTAAAAGCAGTTGGAGCTTTCAAGTCTGAGTAACACTAAAGCTTTACAAGGAGTGCGAAAACCTTTTCTCTCAGAGAACAAAGAAACGCAAGCCCGTGCTGGCACACCTCAGTATTGTTCTGAAAGTTAATTTGAGTCCAGCTAATGGATACACTTAAATATTCAAATGAGTTTCATAACAGATCATGACTACCAACCCCTCCCTGCTCTGCAGTGCTGCTGAAAGTGCCAAAGAAAATCACTGTCACTGCGGCTGCCAATTCAATTTACCTCCCAGAAAATAGAATCCCCGAGCTGTTCAGCTGCGCAGGCTTTTCAAAGGAAGGAAACAAAATTACAACATTTCTGTGAGGAGGGCAATATTAGCTGCCATCCTCATAAGGGTGTCAATGTGCATGGACAAGCGGGAGAAAACTTCTAGAGCCATTTGATCATTCACCTGGTAGGAAGCGTTTGTCATCTAGACTTTTGCCTCAACTGCAATTAATCTGTCTGCTGTAATTGATACAGATTGTATTTGATATTCTCCTCATCGCCAAATCATTTCAGAACAAAGGGGCGTGGAATCAAGGGGCCACAGATGTGAGCTTTGGAGTTCATATGAAAAATTCTGCTCCACTCATAAAGGAGAAAAGAGCAAGGTCCACTTAATAGTATGGTTCACTGCATTAGAATTTCTTTCGCAGTGTCTCCACGGTTCACCGATTCCCAGCCTGTGGTAAATCAGAGAGGGGAGTTGTTTGCCTCCTGGTATTCAGAGTGTCTGCCACTCTTTTTAGCGGTCCAGCATTTCATACCGACAGAGTTGGGTACGGGAATTCAAAAGAGACTTACTTAAAAATAAAATCAATAAATAAATTGCAGGTAACGCTGAACTTTTACAGACTTTTCATATTCTGTAATACTGTGTCCCACTTCATTAAAAACTGGGTTTCCTATCAATGCGAAACCTTCAAAGAAGCCAGACTTCAAAGCCTCCGCCAATATTTTTGCTTTTAGTCCAGACGGTGCGAGCAGAGAAGCAACACAGCGATGTTGCCACGTTTAAAGATTACAGATATGTTTAAGAACTCTACTTTAGACAAGAAGCTGCTGCCAAAAGCGCTCAACGTACAGCGCTACATTCCATTTGATCAAAACACTCACGTTTCCTGAACTTATGAAGGCATATAGTCTTCGAGGAGCTATTAAATATGGACAAAAGAAAATTAAGCTCCGTCAGAGGCTTTAGAATCCTGAGGTGATTGAGATTAAACAAACAAACAAAAAAGGATGGGGAGAAAAAAATAAATAAAAAAATTCTTTTAAATCCCACTTTCCAGTGTTCCCAGCATGGAAACACATCAAAATCTTCCAATTTGAATTGAATCCAAAAGGATTTAGAGAGAAATCACCCTACATATAAAACAGACACTAGCTAACCATGCAAGAAAACTGTTTTTTTTCCCCCCTCTCTCTCTTCCTTTTCAAACGTACACTAAATTTTGAAGGGATTAGCTGAGTATTTAGGGAGAAAAAACACAAAGCTTATTGTGGAGCCCAACTGAGAGGGAACCGCTGTGTGATTTTAAAGAAAACTCAACTCAATTATCAATTTTTCATTTAAATTTCCATCACATGTATATTTCAGTGTCCCTGTTCTATATAGCTGAAGAAAGCATAACTGAAGGGTTAAAAAACAAGACTGTAAGGCACCAACTTGCAGTTTTTGTTCATTTTCACAAAGCCCACACCTGGCTAAACATCTGGGGAACATTGTCGTCTCTGCAAGCTGTTGATTTCCCACACTCCTCACTAAAAATATACTCCATTATATTTTGTATTTTCTATCATTAACGCCTGCATTTTCGGACCTTCCTCTGCAACACTGGCCTCGCCTGTCAGAAGGAACAACTCTACTTTACTTACTTTCGTTTTGAGACGATGTTTGGTCTCTCCAAAAACAGTCACTAGAAATGAATGTGCATGTCTGAATTTAATGCCACCTTAAGACCAAACAGAAGCACGGTCAACGCCAAAAGTGATTCAGCTGAAAAAGACAACTGAAAAGACAAAAAAATAAAAAATAAAAGGCATTGCCAATGTGAGCTATTCCAGTATCGGCTTACAGGCCGATAACAGCGCCAGCCCTGCCCCATGGAGTTGACTGGCTAATCAGTCCTCCAGCTGTGCTCATTCAACCTAAATTGTAGACACCGCTCCTCATGTCACGATGTCAAATGAATCAGTTAGCTCGGTGAAGACGATGAATTTTGTGTGTTCAGTAAAAAAAAAGAAAAAAGAAAAAAAAAAAAGAATAAATGCTGCTCTAAAATAAGACTATCAAAGAAAATGGAGAAAAGCTTAAAAACTGCTCAGACACTTGCGCACACAATCAGATAACTGTATAAAGTCGATGAATAAGCAGCTTTCAAATCCCAGTAAAGAAAAGGGAGGGAATGGCAGGCTACATTCAGACAGATAGATGAAGACTTGGCTTTAAGTTGTCTATTGGAAAATATCTGGCATATTTGGGGGTCTTTGGTTTGGCTGCGTTCATATTTCAAAAAGCACCCAAGTTTGTTTTGAAATATGAACGCAGCCTCAAGTATTCAAGGACTCGAGCGCTCACAGAAATGTTCAGATGATCATGTTCTCACTTTATCCAACGACCCACAGAAAGAGCAAACCGAGTTTGTTTAAAAGCACAATCACACTAACCAAGGTGTAATGTTCCAATCCCAGGCCCCATTCCCAAACATAATGCTGGCTTTACATGTCGTATGCCTCGTTATAAAAAGCACCCATTTGTTCAGCTTACTGGAGTACAGCACAGAAAACATGATGGCAATGGGGCTCTCTTAATGGTTCCTTTTTCCTCTCTTTCTTTCTTTATGGTCAAATACAGCCCTCTCATATCTTTGAATTTCTAGATTACGCTGCTATTAAATGATGGAGGAACTGTCACATCTGCATATCATAACTGGCACACTGGCCCTCCTCTACATACCATACAGTCCCCAAGAACAACCTCTTCCTACATATAAGGTGCTTGAGCATGGAACCACTTGCACCAAAAATGATACCAGTCTTTAGGACTCAGGAGTTCTTGAAATGGCTCCAGATAGACTAATGTTTTAGTTACTGGGTCAAAATTTGTAAACAGGTTTTTAGAAGGCTGCAACACTCAAGAGGATTTTTTTATTTCTATTTTTTAGAAGAGCTAATTATGTGTGGATGCACTTCAGGAATCAAGTATCTGCAAATGTGGTGTGGTGGAACAATGGGTTAACTGGGGAAATCTCACCCAAGAGAGTTGGCTTCGAGTTCTGTCAATGGTGACCTATTTAAGGGTATTTGACGCACGTACGTGCGGTCATGTCTAGTGGGAGGGGCTTACAACACAAGCGGAAGACTGGTGAACAGGCCGGTGAGAGGAACTGTGCTTTATAATTTCGATTTATTCAGATTTTTGCTTACTCCAGCTTTAACCGGCATCTTTTGGCCAGTAACCTCTTTCTTCCTCCCACTCCAACTTATCACTTTTTCCCTCTCATCCGTCAAAGATGCATCCCTCTTCCCCTCTGCTGTCTTCCTGGCTCTCCCACCATCATGACTGTGACTCCTTAGTCATTTTTTAACACAGCTCTCCCTTTCCCTAATCAAATCCAGTCTTCCCTCTTCCATCCCTCTCTCCGACAGTGATGGATGACGGCCTTCACCCATTTATCGCCTTTACATATTTCTCTGCCCATCCGCTTAACAACACACATCATACACGCTGACTCTTCATCCCTCTTTCCTCCCATCTTCCTCAAACTCCCACTCTTTTGGTCCTGTTTCACTCTTCCACAGCTACTTACACCAATGCTTTCATTTTCCCTCCATCTTACACTTTAAACACTCCTCTTCCATTTTCTTTGTCCTTACTTCTTTGCTGTCTTTATACCATTAAGATCTCTTGTTTGTAGTATGTTTCCATATCCATTTTTCTTTTTTTTTTTTACCGAACTGCCTGTGCCGTCTATATACTCTGGCTTCCTAAAAAAAGGACAATTCAACAGGGAAGCAATAGTATCAAAAGGATGAGTGGGCTTACAGTACACACGACAGCTGCAAGAAGAGGCTGCGTGGGTGTTCTTTTGTTTCTTGACTAAAGAGAGGGAGAGTTTGAGTGTGTGTGCGCACGTGTGTGTATGTGTGTCTGTGTTGGCCTCCCTATAATTACGACTGTGTGGGAAGACCGTTTTGGTATGCTAGTGGTTGTTTCTGGATGTGAGAGCTCACCTGATAAAGTGTCTGGATTATGGGTGAGAGCATGTTCTAGAAATCTTTGGTGTGAGTGGAACAAAGTTCGTGTGTGTGTGTGTGTGTGTGTGAGAAAGTCTTCCTCGATGTTTGATCCAGTGGAATTTTGGGTATTTTAACATTGAGCAATGCAGCAGATGACGATGCGTATTGATGGCAAAAATGACTCGACTTTTCAAAACTTCTAGTCAAATGTTAACCTCTTCGGGACACTGGGACTTTGGACTATCAGCAGTTTTACTGACTGAAGCCTTGTGGTGCACCGAGTCACAGCCCAATCACATCTGTGGATTACTGCGCTTGTGATAAGTGGCTTTTGAGAGCTAATATAAATCCTCTTGTTTATAAACACTGCAACATTCCCTAAGTCGATTTAAGTCGATTATGAACTAATGGCATTTGTGGATGCCACAGCAGATGGAAAAAACACATGTCAATATGCGGATCTGTAAATATATGAAAGCACATGTGTACGCGCACACACACACAATTTAACATCAATTATCAATTGCATCTGGCCGTTTTGAGGGCTTGACATTTATATTGATCTGCAAAAATATATATTTAAAAAACAAACAGACCAAGGAAAGTGCACTAGGCTTTCAAGGTGAAAGACAATTAAATTTCAGACACATGAAGGTAAAATCTTGTACTTATCAATATAAATGTGTGTCTGAGGTGACCACTGACTAGTGAAAAGAAAAAAAAAAAAAGGTCCATAATCCTGTAACTTGGTTTGGAGCTGCCAAGCTTTGAATACATGTCATTGAGAGGGTAGTGTGACATTGCAGGCCCATGTCAGAGCAGAATTATCCAGATTCCCCATCGTTATCTTCACCCAACTTCACATCATGCTGCATGTTCATGTTGTGCATTGGCAGCGGGTAGCGCAAAGCTGTAACGCAGACACACAATAAAAGTGAGGAGTGGAGTTGTGGTATGGACAGAGCTACAACCATGGTTAAAAAAAAAAAAAAGGAAAAAGGCAGCACATTTATTTCAATAAATATGCATATTTTTTGTTTAAACTTAAAGATTTCCATAAGACCCATTTCCTTAAGAAAAAGGACAGAGTAGATCTCCCTCACTTGAAGCTTCTCTGCTTGTAGTTGGAATAGATTTCAAGTATGCCTAAAATAAAAAATATGTAGTGTAAATATATCAGTAGGGTGTTTTTTTTCTCTCCACAAACAGCCACTGCACCTTCTTGGGGAATGTGGTGGGTGTTAGAACAGGAAATGGAAGTGGGTAACATTAGGTGCAAGCTCACAGTTGCAGTTGTGCTCCAACACTGCCAACACTCTGGGGTACCACGTAGCTTCTTCCACCAACGCTTTCAACTCATGCTCTGATTCTCACTTTATGCATTTCTCTCCAACTACATTTTTTATTTTTTTTTATTTTTTGGCTGTCTGGGTTACACAGGTTCATGCAGAGTAAAGTAAGGAGATTTGTTAAAAATAGAAGGGGTAAAATGGGGGGAAAAAGATGCAGAGGTACATACAGTCACATGGCTTGCAGCTAAAAGCACAAAACTCAAAACACACAGACACAATCTTTTGACCTGTTTTCTTTTTGTTCCACTGTTATTTGTGATGTTTTTCAAATTGCTAATCTTTCACTGACTGCCTCCTTTACCCTCTCCCCCAAAAAGTGTGAAATAAGTTTGAAAGCAAAAGGATCATTTAATACCTGCTGATTTGTGACAAAACAAAGAGATTATGTGTTTGCAGATGCATGACTACATGGCTCCTACCTCATAGCAAATTCAACAGCAAACTGTGAGGAATAAAAGCCTCTTTAATGCCAAAAGAAAAAAAAAAAAAAGTCAAACGGGAACAGACGCGCTAGACAATGAGTGGCTGGTTGAAACGCAAAGATAAATGCAATTCCCATACCAGTATATTTTATACGCACACACGCTTGGACAGCGCCGTATCTTTGTGCAGTATCAGTGCATAGTGAAGATGAGAATTTATTAATTTCAAGAGGAGAAATTCTCATGTCGCAGCAGCAGAATACAGACAAAGAGCCAGGCAAAGATAAGGCAAAGAAAGATAAAATCCCAACAAGTTTAATATTAAACCCAAAAGCACTATAGATAAATACCACTGCGGGCAAAAGCATTTTTCAACTGGTGATGTGACTTCTCATGAACTTGAGAACTAAAATAGACAAGATCTGCAGCAGTACAGAAGCAGCAATATTTTAGTCAATTCATGTGTAATCTGATAGCGTTGTTCGAAACTGATAAGTATAGAGACGTAGAAACTAGCTTTAAAATTCTTCACTTAAGTGACTTATCATGAGGACCAGTAATATGCCGGGATAAGTTTGGAAAGATGGCAATTTTTATATTTTCTAGCCATTATATAAATGGAAACTTGAACAACAATAACGCACAGACTCCGTCCTAGATGCAGATATAGAAACTGAGCTGTCTTACAATGTAGAACTAATTTTCTGGACTGAAATCATTATTTTGTGTAAAGACACAGAACACCTTTTTAATCACCAGTTTACTTGTTGATAATACACAAAATTGGCTGGAGGGTGTATGAAATTCAAAATATTGCAAAATCCCTCCCACCCCCCAAAAAAGAAAGCCTCTACTAATAAATAAATACATCTTCCATCCAGAAGCAGTAATTGCAACTTATTTCCCACCCAACTGTGTCCCAAAAAACAGTGATCCTGTTAGACTAAAAACTGTAAAAAAAAAAAAAATATATAAGTAAAGGCATAATGCAGAATGAGATCACAGGGGAGGTAGTTGAAAGAAGGCAAAAGCACAAGGGTGAGTCAAAATGAATCAGACGGGCTTCTTTCCATCTCTCTGGATCAGATTGATTAGCAAGTCAAAGGATGGGCTGCATCCAACTTTGTGTGTGCAGGCACATCAGAAAGCTTCAATGCTGCACTACTTTAGTTGAAAATGAGACCTCCCTAAGAGAGGAAGAGCAAGATAAAGGGAAGAAAGATGCAGACGTGTCAGATGAAAACTAAATCTGCAATAGCGAGGAAGAGGTGAGGGAAGAAAAATGTCATAGGATAAATCAAGAGATAAAGCAGATGGGGAGAAGAGATTGGTGAAGAAGTTAGATAAACGAGGGAGAAGAGGGAGGAAAGAGAGGGAGTAGCTTAAAGAGGTAGGGAAGAGAATACAGCAGAGCCATTCGAGGAGTATAGGCGGCCTGAGAGGGTGTGTGTGTGTGTGTGTGTGTGTGTGTGGAAGAGAGAGAGAGGGAGTGCATAGTGTGTGACCAAAAGTAGGAGCAGAAGAGGTAAGGAGACATGGAGGTCAACAGCAGAGTCAGCAAGTGACAGGGAGACAGGAAAAAAGACACAGCGGGTGGAGGAGGAGGGAGAAGATGGTGGGGAAGAGCCGTGACTGATAACATTGTCGTACTCAGGTTGCCTCAAGGGCAGACAACATGGTTGTGGGCGAAAGAAAAAAAAAAAGAAAGAAAGAAAGGGAGGGAATGAGACATAAAGGAAAGAAATGGGGAAATTTACAGTGCAGCCAGACGAACAAAGGTTTATAAGATGGAAGGTGCGCAAGGAAGGATGGATAGGCAGAAAAGAGAACAAGGATCGTAGATACAGGAGGCATGAAAGGCAAAGAAACGATCCATAAGAATGGAGTAAGATGGGGTTGAAAATTTAGGTAGGCTCGTTTCAAAGAGAAGCGTGTGAAGGCTTTTCACAAGTTCAACAGGAGAAACGACGAGGTAATTAAAGACGGAATGAAAGAAAATGATGTAGCAGGCGTCAGATTTAAAGACGAGGGGACACAAACAGAAGTCAAAGGACAAATTACTGGATGGACAAAGCAGGTTGGGCATTGGCAAAGATGATGCACTGAGCTTCAGTCAGGAGTCGCTCACATTGTCACTTTACTGGAGGATGTTGTATTTTATATTTTAGCATCCCTCCAGCATATGCAGTCCTGAAGACTGGCTGTTATTCCAGACTTTCGTGATTTGCTCCCCCCCCAACCACTCTCTTGCTCCAGGCATCTTCTCCCCTCTGTATGTTTTTCAAACTGATGATGACAGACAAAGAAACGACTGTGGTGCCATTATTAAGCTTGAGTGCATGGCTTTCTTTTTTTCACATGCAGAACTCTGGGTAGTTATCAGCTCCCCACAACTCCAAAAGGCACTCAAGTATTGAGAGCCAAGTCGAAAAAGCAGAGAGAGGTAAATATACATTTGTTGCCAAAGACATAGTCATGTTCTATCATTGCTTTAAGAAAAGTAACCAAGTTTAAATGAAAATTAATCATATTAAGAAACCATTAACTGAAGTTCAAATCCATGTGTAATCTATTGCCATCATCTAGCTGAAATCCTGCTCATTTTATTCCCTCCATTTTCTTTAAGTGAAAGCATTTAGGAGTCCGAGATAAAATGTGTAATCATTTTAGACAATGACTTCATCTCAAGTGAAGGGTCCCCCCAAAAAGAAAGAAGTACTAGAAGCTAGTTCAGAGTTTTGAGAACAGATCAAAGCAAGCAGAGTGAAGAGGAGTACACAAATTGTTGCTTTTTACTCTGACACCAGCTCATTTTCTGAGATATATTGTAATGTCTTTTCAGTTTCAAGCAGAAAGAGCAAAGCTGGACTTTAATGGAAGCTATTAAGTAGCAATTTGTGTCAACCTGTAAAAGTCAGCATGACATATTGTTTTGCCTGGCTGTTACTCAAGGTATCAGATTTCATGTATTATGCTGTATATTAATACATAGTCAGCAAGCACTGTGCTCCATATGGCTCCAACTTGGATCATGCCGGAGAGGTTTGTCTCTGACTCACTATATCACCTCTGTCATCAGCTACTTTACCTACAATCGCTCTCGCTCCTCATGTATGTAGGTTACAGCTGCTGGAGCAAACACATGTACACCAATGACTATTGTTGACTCAAAATGTGTTCACTGGCAGATTTCCTCGCTTTTTTATTTTGTTCTCCTTAAAACATGTCTGAGATTTACACCAGGATCTTTGCATGTATTTTACCATGCCAAGCATCCCAAGAGCTGTGTTGTGCTTTACTTGAGTCTTGCTGTGGAATCAAGGATGATAGGCTTATGACCCAATTTGCTTCCCTGACCCACAGAGTCTTATAAAAAGGTCCTGTGATATAACACTCGTCTAATCCCTTCTTACAGGTTTCTAGGTAACTGTTTCCATGGGGACTGGCTGTATTCAGTCTTAAGGGATGTTGTTGCTAGGCAGTGAGCTAATATTAAGGGGGTGTGTGCTTCCAAGTGTACGCTAAGTACAGCAGCAACGTGTGTATTTCTATTGTCTGCCGTGAATATGGATTTTTGATGCAACTGTATGAAAAAGCGAGTGGGCACTGGTGCAGAATGGCAAGTTTGCAGAAGTCTTCTTTCCAGCTCCGTTCTGTCAGAGTAGGTGGAAGACATAACCAGACACAAAGAGACTCCAGACAAATCTTGTAAAACAACGCCCGATCAATTGTCAAAGACATAATTCTTCTCAATTTTCTTCTCTTTTCGTCTCTCCAGGTCTGTGGATAGCCAGGCGTTCTACCATGCCTGTCCCCCCACCCTTCAATCCCCGCAGACAAACACACCTGCCCCACACACATCTCCACCCTGAACAAAGAGCGGAGGGCTCCACCTGCTCTTCTCTCTTTCTTCCATCCATCCTCTCTCTCTCTCTTCTCCCCCATCTTCTCATCTCATCTTTGTCCTCTTCATCCCATCTCTTCCACTGCGCGTGCCCCAAGACGACAAAAAGAACCCTCCCCGACACCGTCGCCTTCCCAGTTTTCCACTGGCTGACTCTGGTCTCATGCTGCCTGCTGCCCTCTCTGGTCGGAGCGGGGGAGACGTGGGGTGTGGTCTCGGCCTGCCCTTTCCACTGTGTGTGTCGAAACCTCTCCGAATCACTCAGCACACTCTGCGCTGATAAGGGCCTTTTGTTCGTCCCCCCCAATGTGGACCGGCGCACGGTCGAGCTGCGTCTGGCCGACAACTTCATAACGGAAGTGGGCGGGAATGACTTTGTTAACATGACCGGTTTGGTCGACTTGACTCTGTCGAGGAACACAATCCACCTCATTCGACCAATGGCCTTCGCTGACCTAGAGAGTCTGCGCTCTCTGCATCTCGATGGTGAGCAGTGACAAAACAACAATTTATCCAAAGAAGACTGCAGTGCTGCAGACTTAAACCATTTCAATTATGTTTTATCTGATAAGACATGGAAGCAATTTTAATTAAGCTGGCGACACCACTTTACTTTCCAGGAAACCGCTTGACAACACTTGGACCGAGGGACCTTACCGGTTTGGTCAACCTGCAACACCTGATAGTCAACAACAACCAGCTGGTCAAAGTGTCAACTCAGGCTTTTGATGACTTCTTACTCACACTGGAAGATCTTGACCTGTCCTATAATAACCTCAGAAGGTAAGTGTATGCCTTTTTTTTTTTTTTTTTTTTTAAATTGTCTGTTCACCAACCAGTTTGGGGTGTTGCCATCTAATCTGTATTGCTTGTTAAATAAAACCAACAATGCTCTACATATTGTGCATGAGACACACATTTCGGTTCCAGAACTCTTTTGGCCCAATGCCAGTAAGCCTTTATGATCACGCATGAGTCAGCCAACACTGTGAACAGAAGCTGCCTCTGACTTCAGAAGCTGCAAGAAGACTGAAAGCTCAGAAAAGACTGAATCAATTCTGATAAGGTTCTAATTTTCTTTGACATCAAAGTTCTGATGAAGACACGTATAAACTCACTCATCTGGAAATGATGGCTATAGGACAATAGAGGGTTTTACAGCATTACTATTCCCCCTCGAATGACTAATCAGACCAAACGATAATTATAATCTGTGTACCCTGTTCATAGTGGTTAAGCAATGAATTCCACCTTTTCTTGTACGTTATTGAAGAGTCCATTTTGAATTTCTAATGATTGAAAATTCCCAGCCCTGGAAACAGGTCATATATTTCAAGTGTTCTCATTAGGAAGGTTTATATCCAGGTGTAGGGCTCACCTGACGAACATTACATGCCCTTCAGTGTTTGATTTATTCATCTTTTCTCTCCATTTTCTTGTTAAAACAAGTTGCCACACAGTTGAGCTCAGCTTTGTCATATATCTAATGTCTAGAATACATTTTTCTGTACAGACAACAAGTTAAAAGACCACAAGACTGAATGTTTTCTCAAACCTTTTTCAGTAATGCCTAAAGATCAACTCGGCTCATTAGACAAAGCAACATTTTCTTACCATCAAATGAGCTTTGAAATCAATGCATTACTGTCTGATATCAAAAGATTAAAATTCATATTTGTACCTTGCATAAAGTGCTTCGACATTTCAGTGTTGCAAGAAAACTACAAACGCTTAAAAGAAAACAGAAAATGTAATGGCATCAAAAATGATAATAGCTGGTGCGTTTTATTCTAAAACTACTGCTGCTTCATATTGCCTCGTTTTGAGAGGTTTTACTTGGTAGTAATTGGTTCTAAACAGTGAATTTTCAAACCTTAAATGGCAACAGCAACAGTTCAGACTGGACTTGTGCAAGAAAAAAAAAAGGATTATGAGGAAAACTGAACATTTGTTATCATTATATATTACTCTGCTTATTCCTGCTCTCTGGAGTTTCACAAGTAAGTACTAATAGCATAATGAGTGAACTTTGACTGATCCAATATCTTTCTTCTTATCCTTTAATCAGGTTATTGTCTTAGACTGTATCAATGTACCCGCAAGGGATATTTAACACCTGAGGTGTGAATCCATCTTCACAGCTGCTGTTACTTCCAGGAGATTTTTTTTTTTTCCCCTCATTTCTTCTCTTTCCAGCAGACATATGATCCATTACTGCTGAATTCACTAATTTAATGAGTCTCAGAAATCATTCTAAATAATATTCCTTTTGATTCCTACAGGGTACCATGGGAATCCATTCAGAACATGGCCAGTCTACACACACTGAACCTGGACCATAACTTAATAGACCACATAGCGGAAGGTGTCTTTGGAGAGCTTTATAAGCTCGCACGGCTGGATATGACTTCTAACAGGCTCCGAACACTGCCTCCTGATCCGCTCTTTGCAAGGTAGGCCTTAAGATTTGTCTTTTAGGATTTTTTTTCCTCTTTTTTTAAAACGTATATCTTTGAGGGAACATTCTTTGGCAGACAATACCACTGAAACATCAATGCAGTTTGCAACCAATGGTGATTTGGAACAGGAAAAAAAAAAAAAAAAAAAAAGAGCATTTCTCCGGTTTTTGACACTATTCATTACTTAATCTGCTCTGCAAGCAACTTTATTAGCCTAACACCATGGAGAAACAAGAGTTTATTTTCTACTTTTTGTAACATATTACTTTGCAATGAGGTGGTGATTTATTTATGTCTGGCAAAGAAAGCTAATCAACTGATGTCAGGGTGAAAAATAAGGTCATAGTGGCCCTTTCTCAGCTGGTTGAAACATTTTCAACTTTAAAAAGAGACAGCGATATCCTGGTATCTCCATCACTGCCTGCATGCAGTTTATTTGGCTGCTCGCTTTCATTTAACTCAAGGGTAGCCCTCTCAGTCTGTTATCTGCATGTGCTGTAGGGACGTTTTTTATAAAAAAAAAAAAAAAAATTCAAATTAACCCACTCGTGCCTCCCCTTCCTAAGAGCTTCCTAAGCTATGCCTTTCTTCATTAGCCTTCCTCTCCAC
>JBAMYA010000010.1:5113075-5124868 GCA_037176975.1 Arrhamphus sclerolepis
GTACAACTGGACGGTGGAGGAAACCCTGGTCTAAGGGTCAGTCAAACTGAATCATACCTTTGCACCACCATGCATCAATGGAGCTTTTTTTTTTTTTTTTTTTTTTAATTTGAATTGCTGTCTTCAAAGTAGATTATATGCTTGACAATGGGATATCTATCATCATCTTTATATGCCATTGCAGGTCATTCTTCCTCTGTCATTCCCCCTCAAAGGTGAAACGTGTTTTCATGCAAAAGCTCTCAAATATTTATCCATTCCAACTTAACTCTTCAGCAGTAAAGCTGTTCATCCTGTGCTTGGACAAGCATATAGCTCAAGGGAAGGATGACTGGGAACACTGATGGAGGGATAGAGGGGCTAAGGTAGTTAATAATTTATCTAAGTCACTGTGTGACACTAAAACCCTACAGGTGAAGAGTCGGTGCATATGAATAAGTGCAGCAAAGGGATTACAAGTGGATGAACATTGTAAAAATGAGAAGGATTTTGAGGGTGCAGAGCTCTCCAAATTTGTGAAAGTGTGCCAAGAGACGAGACTTGTCTGCATTTAGAATTGCACAAATAACCTTGATGAAACATTTAATTGGGAGCAGATTTAAAGTCATGTCACTTCAACTTAAGACTTCATATTTCTTTTTGTCCATGTACCCAAACAAGTTCTTGTGAGGACACCTTACCCTTCAAAAAGATGAGAAATAACCACTCTGAATGCTTCAAAGTGTTAGTCAAACTAACAAATGTTCCTTGCTTTTTTATGGGTACCTATAAGCCAATTTGTGTGATATAGCTGTGGTCTAGAACAAGGAGATACATTTTATTGTTGTAGGAAGAGAAGAAGAAAAAACAAAACAAAACCAAGGTCAAGTTTTTGTAACACACTTTTCTTTAGAACTATTTTACTATTTTTATGCTTACCCAATGAAGCCATGACTCCTTGGGTACTAACAGTCCAAACCTCAGGAGATCAACTGGTAGAAACAAACTGGCAAAAGAGGGTATCAGTTTGAGAAAGGCGGACGCAGGAAAAGAGGATCACCCTTAAATATCTGTGTGTTTTCTATATATGTACGATGCTACAGTCGTCTTCATGAATTATGTCTGAACACACTTGGAATTTACTGCCTCTGAATTTACAAGCATAGCCTGATGAATCATTTATGAGTGGGTCATTGCTACAGCAAAACAGAGGCTGATACAGTGAGGAGGACGAAACAAGATGAGAGAAGGGTGAGTGAGGCCTGTCGTCATGTTTGTTTTCTTTTCAGTTGGCATTATTAATGGGCGTTTGTCATTCTGTTTGGGTATTAAAAGAAGGAATTGAATCGTTACTGCTTTTGTGAATGGGTGAGAAGACCTAATCAAAAAGAATCAACAGCAAGACAAATGCAAATTAATGGTGGGGGTGGGGGGGTGTTAAGACGAGTAAAACCTCAGATCTCAGTAGGTGGAGGAGAGGGACTGAGAGAGAAGGGAGAAATAGACTCTAACCAAATAATCATAAAAGGAACTGAGATGAGATGAAGATGGGTGAAAGCAGATAAGCTGACAGGCGGTGGGGGGAGAAAGAGGATGCGGGCCCAAATACTCCTCAAGGACAAAGTGAGGGTGTTAGGATGCACAAAGGAAGGAGGGCATTTCCATCGTTGAGATGGAGGTAGAAACATTAAGGAATAAAACAAAGACAGGAGTTGGAAGGTTTGTTGTAATGGGGAAAGGAAAGAGGATACAACCTATGGAAATTTGAGAAATCTGAAAGATGTCAAACTAAAAAGGAATCATCTGACACGGACCAAGAAGATGACAAATAGATGAGAAAGTGGTGGGAGCCCAGCAGAAAAATGCCCCATTGCTGGGTGGAGGTAAAGAGCTGCCTTATTGAAATGCCACATCAAAAGCACAAGCGTCGGTTCTGTGCATTCCTGTGACACATTTGTGCCAGTAAAACAAAAAGAAAACAAATTAAACGACTGAATGAAATTAACTGGATCAGATCTCGGCTCCCTTGCTAATCAGCTGTGTTGATTCCTTCACAGAAAAAAAATGCTTGAAGCGTGCGGCTCCATGTGTTTTCAGAGACTAAATAGGGATGTCTTAATAAAGTTTTGACAAATTGACAAAGAAGAATTAAAGACAAAGCTGCCCAAAACAGCATACATTAGAATGGTGGATTGTGCAGCTCGTTATAAATCAGACATCCTCCTCCAGCCGTCTCTTAAAGCAGCTCAGAACCTTCATGTTCAGCCTTTATGATCATCTTATGAAAGCCATGAGCACCAATGTATAGCCCATTCAGATTTAGTGGCATTGTAAGCAAGACCAAGAGAGGTAAGGCCCAGTCTTTGAAGTGCTCATATTTTCTCCAGTCTATTATTTATAGTCCATACTGCAGCGGTTAGAGCATTAGCAAGATGCTAAATAAACACATTTTTCCAAAGCTGGATGGCATTAAGATATCTTTTGGTCTTGATATTAATGTTTTATAGATTTGCTGTTTTGTTTTGTTTTTTAAATTCAGGTGTGCCAGATAAGTGTAGAGTCCACAAAAATATGTCTGTTGGAACAATAGTACTAAGAATCCCTTTTCTCCACGATGAATTCATCTAAGGTAAGGGTAAAACAAGAAATGCACCTCTTAAGGAACTGTTAGAGCATTACAAGCAACTGAAGCAGCAGCTGTGTAGCTTGAGACGAAAAAAGAAAAAAAACTCCTTAACCCTAATCAAGGAGAGAAACACAAAGTAAGACATAAGACAAAAATAAGGCCTTGAGAGGTAAAAACCAAGAAGGCAGGAAAATCTGCATCAACAGAGGAAAGGGTTCACAGCAGTGGGAATAAAGTGTAATGCAATGCTGCCAAGAATTTACAGAATCAATTTTCATTATGGTACAAACATGCCAGTGCCAAAGTGCCATATCACAGCAGCTGGCAAGTCAAAGTAGAGATGTCAATCAAAGGGAGGCTAGTTTATGAATTCAAATGGGAAGACCAGAAGAGAAACATTTCAGGCTTCCTATAACGATTAACAGCTAATTAAAACAGCTGCATTGGGCCAAGAATGCTCTGAGACGTGAAAATAGCAAAAACAGAGGATTTGAAAATGGCAAAGGAAACAAGAAGGTGGGGGGACTGGAGTCTGACAAATTATAAAAAGTTGGCATGCTCAGTGTGACTGAAGTTGGAAAGCAGTGAGACAATGATATACATGGCCCAACTGCAGAGCACATTATGTGAGAGCCACATTTAAATTTAAAAGGTCAATCACTTGCCAGGCAATACTAGCCTCCATTTAAGCGTGGTTTGTGTAGTGCTGACATTGTCAGTTGGGACAAGTGTCCTGTCACACGAGCCTACATCATGGAGCTTTAGCACAATGTTGCAGGGCTACACCTTGGTGGTCGATATTCAAGAGAACAAAGTGATGGAATTCACTACTATTGGTCATTTTTCCTGCACTGATCTGCATGGGCTACCTGAGGCACAAGGTACTTCACTATAAGGCAGAATTCATTATGAAACATATATGCGTCACTGTCATATGCACTTTACAGTGCACGAAAGGCATAAGATCCAAGGTCAGGGACTATTGTAGAACAAGAAGAAGAATGTTTTTTGTGAACCTGACTGCTGAAGGTTTCCATGTTAATATGTCGTCAGTAATATGTTGATTCCTTGGTAGATTTTTTTCCCTGAATAACTTGCGAACATATGGATACAAGATGGTCTAGTTATCTGGTCAATTCAAGACTGAAAGAGGGCAGACCACCCAAATTCATTCGGGCTGAATTAGCACTTCTCTGGAAGTACCACTTGATAACTGAAATTCACAGAAAAGGACCATTTCATAGGAAAGTCATCCACTCCAACCTAACACCAGCAACCAAAAATTTTATACATTTTGAATAAAAGACAAATCTGTTGTCTTTAGAAAGCAACTTCTTTTGACTTGTCCATTTGTAGGGGTCGCCAAAATGGCCAAAGTCAATCCGCATGTCAATTTGGCATGGAGCTCTTTTAGTATACGGTTTTTGTTTTTTGTTTTTTTTAAAAAAAGGACTTGCAGATGTAATTTTCTTCAGAGGACAAATTAGTATGAAACTTGCACATGTTATTGCCAAAAAGTTGATTGTGTAATTCAAATGCTGGCATAAGGAAAAGGGCTACAGGGCAGTCACAGCAGCATCAGAAGACCTGTGGGGCGGTCACATTGGTACAGGACACAATGGCAACAGGAACAATGAAAGTGACATAAACATGGTGAATTGGGGGGGGGTTTAAGAAATAATGAGAATAATGGTGAAGTCTTGGGAAAAGGGCACATAATTAGAAAGAACAGGAATAAAGGTTGATAATGAAAGGGAGAGAGCACGCTGAGAGACAGCAGAGAACATGGCTTATGATTCATAGGACAGGAAGGAATTGAAGGAAATAGAACCTGAACATTAGGTGAACGGCAATACTCCCTATTTGCTGCTGTTAATTATACAGTTTGACTATTGTTTGACAGAGTGCTGAGCTATTAATATATTTAAAAATCCACAGCTTTTAAGCTTCAAACTAAATTCTCCCCTCACTGGTGCAATGAAACATTACAAGACAGAGTTTCTGTCATGTCATGTTTTTGTTTTTTATGTTTTTTTTTTTCCCTTCTCCTTTTATGTAACCAAGAAACCAGTACAAGAAATCATACAAGAAACAAGACAAGCGCATCCTGTTGAGGCAGTGACAGATAAAAAGATATGAGAAGAGAGATGTTAGAGAGCAGAGGCACACAGACAAAGAGATGGAAGAGGAAGAGGGAAGGAAGGAAGCATGGATCCAAAAACGAAGAATATAGAATTAAGCCAGAACATCCCAGAAGATGGAGAAAAAGAAAGGGAAGGTTGGAAAGGAAGTCTTCCCTTGGGAAGATGAAATTAAGTGTTAAACAATGTGTCAATAAAAATGTCAGCTCACATCAGATGCGTAAGAGGGAGGAAGCAGAGAAAGGGTCAGCAGTCAATATACATGTCATTTTATATTATGCTGGAGGGTCAGAGAAAGGAAAGAGTAACAGGCACGTTTATTGAGCGGCTAAATTAAAACAAGTTGAGGACAAGGTGAAATGAACTGGGCAGAAAGAGAGAGGGGTCAGGGTGGAGGAGATGCTCAGGATAGAGAGAATGACGACGACTTAATTGGGTATTGAATACGGAGTGCTGAGTGAGGAAGAGTCGAGGCGGAGGTGGGATTAAACAAAACTTGAAAAAGAGAGAAACAGGTTGATAAAGAAAAAAAAAAAACAGAAAAAAAACATGGCTAAATGGAAGGAGACGGCCGACAAAATGGCGAACAGTCCAACAAATCTCGACCAACAAAAAGGAAAGAAAGGAGGAAAATGGACACAAGAAGCGACATGGGAAAAGAGAACAGGAGCAGCATAGATGTCAGGCAGAAGAGGAGATAATGGCTTTATTGTCCCCCTTCAAGTGTGTTTTGCCCCTGTCCTCTGTGTTTAGTCTTGTGTGGTGTCAGACCACCAGACTTGGTGACAGGAAAAGAGGAGGAAGACAGGAGTCTGACTGCAACAAGAAAAGAATACACAGTTCAAAAAAAAAAAAGAGAAGAAAACGACAGGATTTCACTGCTCCTTTATTCTCTCCCTCTTACTATTTTGGGTTCTAATAATTAGTCATTTCTTTGTCACCAAATGGAACAAAGCACCCGACCGTCTCTTTCACTTTCCTCCTGCATCTGCGTTTGTGCAAGCCTTCGCAGGGTTTAACCATAATTAGAAGCAGAGACGGACCCTTCAGATGTTAGGAGACAGAGAACAACTGTCAAGTCTGCAAAGTCTGCTTTGATGGTAACAAGCAAAGCATCTTCAACTAAACCTGTTTAATCAATACCTTAAATTGATTTCAGATCGCACTACAGGATATAAATGTTCCCCGACATCATTTCATCACTAAGATGTGCACATGCACAACATAGCTATATATGGATACAGACTTATAATGCAGTTAGTGGAAGCAAATCAGCACATCAAAGATTCCATCCTTAGAGGCTACATTTTAGCTCATTTACTTGCCTATTTCTGTCTGTTTCCTCGGAGAGAAAAACAAAAAAAACAAGAGTTTATTCACAATCTCACGAGGGACAGAGCTGTAGTGTGGTGGAGGGCGAGACGGATGGATGTGATGAAGAGATGGAAGATAAGAAATAAATGGAGACGCAGTACAGAAAAGAGACGGGAGAAAGGAGGAGGGAAGTGTGCTGGTGCCTAAAAAGGAAATGATAGAGAGGACTGTAGAAGGAAGACAAGGAGAGTACAACTGACCTTGGATGCTAAATCAAACATGGTTAGTGCTTGGGCTAATAGAGATATAGTAGAGGGGCTGAAAAGAGAAGGTGGTTAGGAAGAACCTGGTGGGCATTTGCAGAAGACTTTCAGCATGCAGAGCTGAGTAAAGCAAAAAAAAGGTCCTATGAAAAGGATAGAACAAGAAAAGGACTCCGTTTAGCTAAGGTTAAAATGTTACACAAAGACTATATATGGACAAAAGAGGAGTGATTAACCAGCCAGAGAGAAATCTGTTTATACATGGTTGGGAAAATTAAAAAAAAAAGATCAGTGGTAGATTATGCAATTATGGGTCGATAATCAAGTATATCATTACTAATAAAGTATCCAGTTAATGTTTATGCATCTGTGTTGCCTTATAATGAAGGACTCGAGCACTATTTTCTTTTTTTAAATGGCACATATTGCAAAATGTTATAGTAGTTTTATCTTCATCGTGAGAAAACACCACACAGAAAAGCATATTGAACAGAAATATCAAGCTGCATGCATCAATATGAATCAAGGTAAGAAAACAGATTAAAATACAAGCTTCATCATTTGAGAATGTCACTTCTCACAGTGATCGTCAAGTCTCTACCTTGCAGGCCTCATCTATTATACACACGCATCCAGGCTCTGCCTCAGCTGACACCACCGTGCCATTTCTCAGGGCTTGTTTATTATCTTACAATATGAGAAAAGGCTTTTTACTCAGAAACAGGGGTAGTACAGTAAAAGCATTGTGAGTGCTACCTCTTGTATATTTCATGCTGTAAATCTGATTGAGATCCCAGTGCTTTCACCACTGGGCTTAACAGGAGATGCTCAAAATCCCATAGTGCAACTGATTAAACCTGACATATTTGATAATATTGCTGCGGTTCAGCTTCAGTTCAGAAAATGCCCTCTTTACTGTAGGATATAATGAAGCTTCCTACTTGGCATTCGAGTTTTAGTGCCTATTCTCATAATTTGCAGTATAAATGGTGCCTTAGAATTTGAAGGGAAAACGAGTTCCCTGAGTGAAGGCATACTGAAAGATCTGGTTGGTTTGGAGCTATCCTAGTGTTTTGTTTTCTTTACAAACTGGCTTCAGCACAGCAACTTCAACAACAAAATTAGTAAACATGTATTTTAATTTTTCAGTCTTTTTTTTCTTGTTTGGCTTTTACATTTCTGCTGTTATCCCAAAAGATAATTTCCATGTCATTGTTTGCTCTTCAAAAGAAAGAGAGAGCCTCAGCGGTGCACTCATGAGCTATTAACTGACATGGCTTCACTTCCTAGAATATTGGCTAATGAGCATTTGCCATGGTGACGTGCACCTGGGTTTTAAAGTTGCTCCATCACATTGTTTGAGTAGACTGGCAAATTTGTGATAGTGCTAAGAAAAAAAATCCATAACAACCCAACAACCACTGAAAAAGGATTTTAATGAAAGGGATGCGTTTTGTCGGGTTATAATGATACCTGAAGTGTCAGGCAGCGTTTCCTGCAGCAGTTCTTACCGGTGAAATACCTACACCGATTAATTAATTACACTAATTAATAAATGCAATATTCGATGTCTTTGACATTTGTTCATACAATTATCTTTTAAATCTCGAGTAGTGATTACGGGCATGTGGCATTTTTACTGAGCAATACCATTACCAAAAATCCATGGGTCTGCCCTGCAGCTTGCCTGTAGAAAATGCCTCAGCTAACTTTGCATTATTAAACATTGAATCCCATAATTCCATCAAGAGCAATTTAATTAGTTATGAGATTTGTCAACCTTCTGGTATTTGTAGAACTTCATTATGTCACCGACTATATATTCAAAACAGAACAACAACAGTGATCTGTTGCTTTTCTATGTCTTTATTTTTGCTATGTCAAAACCAGTAAGGTTGGAAAAATTCTGTGGAAGCTCCCTGGATTTCTGAGTTATTTTAAATGGAATGTATAAGATGCAGCTGAAATCCAAGGGGAGCCAAAATGGTTAGACACAAATAAGCTCTCTGATATAGTGTGAGAAGGGAGAGAAAAAGAGAATTGGATACAAATGCAGAGGAGGAGAAAGGAGAAACTGCCAAAACATACACGTACGTTTCCCCACACCAGAGAGTTGAAACAGCAGAGGGCAATGACATACCCGTCAGCAACACATACTTGAGGTGGGCTACAGTCTCCCACACACACACACACACACACACACACACACTTTACCCTGGCATGTCACAACTCACTGGGAAACAAAAACACTTAATTCACCATGAATACAAACATTCACTCACTAAACCACTCAAAACACAAATTATGGAAAGCGAGCACTTCCTGTTCTCATTACCACCTTTATTCACCCTCCACCGCCACCTCCTGTCTCCATTTAGTTCACCTCTCCCCCACATGTTAATTCTAACAGCTGCACAAACACTCAAAATGGGAACACATTCACAACACTTCTTCGTTATCCCACGCTAATACTCATTAGTGACTCAAAGTCTCATGCAATCACAAATTCAGGAAAGTCTTTTTTTCCCCCCCTTTCAACTCTACTACAATTCGAGCCTCGAAATTGCAGCTTTCAGCACCCCATGCGGTTTCTAGCCATCCTCATTTTCTTCTGCTTCTCCAACATTCTTCTCCTCATATATCCTCCACAAGAATAGACTTAATAAATCAGGTCATACTTAAAGTGACTGTGTATATTGTAGAAATGTCTTTAACATAGCATCCATGCACAGTCAACTAACAAACTTCTGTTTTTGAATCCCTCTTCAGGATCTTGCCATCAACCAGTGACCGTTTCCTGCTGAAAAACCTGGTTTCTGGGGTGGACTACAACCTGTGTGTGTTGGCCATTTTTGACGATACAATCACATCATTAGCAGCAACAAAGGTCCTGGGCTGTACGACGTTCTCCACCAAGGATGTTTACCCAGCATGTCGCTCTCTCCAAGCCCATTTTTTGGGTGGAACTCTCACCATACTAGTTGGCGGTATTGTTGTGGTCACCCTACTTGTATTTACCGTTGCACTTATGGTCCGCCATCGCGTTTGCAATCATGGAAACCACATCATATGTCATAACGGTAACACAGAGGCAGGAAGTGGGGCCTGCTGTCAAGGTGGAGGAGCAGGTGGTGGAGACAAAGGGGAAAATGGCAGGGGGTGCTACCAATCAAATGGTTCTGGGGACGTCATGATGGTGGTCCTGCCCAATGGTGTGTCAACCAAGAAAGGGAAAGAGAAGGACATGGAGAGTAAGAAAGAGGAAGCTGATTCTGCTCTCTCTCTGCCTCCAAAACTGCCTCCAAAGCCCAGGCCGAAGCCTAAAGTCAACCTGGAGCAATTTCTATCAGCTGGAGGGGTGGTTTCCTCAATGGCAGGGGCAGAAAGTGAGATGGCATTGGTGGTGAGGCAGCGAAAGCTGGAGAAGGCACTGCCGCACAACTTAGAAAGTGACAGAACTCCTCTCTACTACTCTCCTTCTCCACCATCCACCCTGCCCCGCCAGTCGCGTTCTAGGGCCTGTCCAAATCCCCGTTTGGAGCGTGAACTGACAAATCGAGCCAGTTTCTCTCTGGCTGCACCCCTGAGAGATCCAGAGCTGTTGGACTGGACAATAACACCCAGAGGCAGGGACAAATGGAACTCCTCACAGGCTTATCAGAGCCCTGTATCCCCTCTAAGCCCTGCCTGTGGCACCGGTGGCAAGCGGCGACACTCACTGGATATGGGTTCTTCTGTCGCACTAGCAACCGATGCAGCGGCAACGGTTGCCAGACGTTACGGTGCTGTAAGTTACGCCAAGCGGCTGAGTGTGATCTGGACCAGACGGAGTCAGTCACTTCACGGGATGCTGGTGCAGTGTGCCTCAACGACAAGCACAACCTCTTCAACAACCAGCGATGAGGCTGAAAGTGGTGGGGGCTTTGTGGCTCATGATTTCCCAAGGGGATTCATCCATGCTTATAACACAACCAACTCAAACTCAAACACTGGCATCACTACTGGGAGAGAAAGGAGTAGGGAGAAAGGGAAAGAAGGGAGGAGCGCTGGAAATCTGGAGGAAAGTGTTGTATAGTGGCGATGGAACAGAATGCAAAAAAAAAAAAGGTGAGAATAAAGGGTTCAGTGGGAGGAGAGCTGGAAAGGGATGTTGATTAAGGAAGGTGCATAAAGGTGAAATTGAGTGAGCAGAAAAAGAAATATGTAGTTTTAGAAAACAGGATGAGATCAGAAAAAGCCAAGGAGGAAAACTGGGGGAGGTCAGGTTGGCAGGAGGAGGCTGTGGCAAAGCAAAGCTAGAGGAAGAAAGGGACAGTTGTGGGAACACAATGTAATTGGCATATAACTACTAAGAGAATCATCAAAAGTTCAACAAAACTAAGGTTATATGGCAGCTCAGAGCCAGGTGGAGCTTTTCACTAAGAGAACTTGTCTTCTGCCAACACCTGAGTTTTCCTGAGTCCCAATCCTCCCATACCGCCATAATGATTTACACTGGACCAGAATCAACACCCACTGCTGACAGTCACGTTGAAAAATCGTCTGGGGACAGCTGTCATTTTGGCTTTTGACTCCAACACTGACGACCCGTCTGGAAACCTTTTCCAAAATGCAACGAATGTGACTTTTGTGTGTGTGTTCTGTGTCCGTACAAGGATTTTCGTTGGGCTGTGCCTGCGGATTATGGAAATATAAAAACACACCCCGGTTCACTGGACATGATCAATCGATAGAGGCTGGAACAAATATGAGTGGAGCACAGACATTACTAAAGGAGAGATATTGGGATTACAGCCGAGTCAATATGGATTACAAAATGGAAGAGATGTGTGCATGATGGAACATCTGAGCGTGTGCATTTCAGAAAGACAGGATCAAACTGCATGTCAGATAATGGACCAAACAAACAAGTAACGGTAATGGATGCAGAAGTGTGCATGCATTGATGGAACAGGGACTGGATGTGTGTGTGAGAGTGTGGGTGTGAGAACACATTTATGAATGTCTGTGAGGGTCAATCCAGTCAATCGGACTCCATCAATGTTTAAAAAAAAACACCTGTCCCGCCTCCTTTCCTTCCTCATCCAATCACACGCCGGCTTTAGCTTTGTAGTGTTCAATGTATCTCACAGAGTCAGAAACAACCAAACATGTTTTAACAAAAGTGTAAAATCATACTGAACAGCTGCAGCTGCAGAGTCACTAACTATTAGTCCCCCAGCACTGTTTTTACTGCTGCAGCAAAGAATCAGATGACTTGATTGATAAAACAATATGAGCACTATTGAAAGTGATCATGGATTTTCCTGGTTACCTGCAACCATCCACCAGTTTGCAGCATAAACATAGTTCAGATTATAATCTCCACTTCATCAACGTCTCTGAAGTTTACGTGTGAAGTGAACCGTCAATGCTGGAAAAGGGAACCTCAGTCCAGTTAATATCTCACAATGTCAGTCTTGTGCTAAAA
>JBAMYA010000010.1:5124968-5135072 GCA_037176975.1 Arrhamphus sclerolepis
CCTCAGGGCCCACAGCCCTAACAAACTCAACAGTCTTATCTAAATAAATAAACTCCACACATCAAACGGTTTGCATGGTGTGGCAGAATTGTTGAAAATTACTCTTACGAGTTTCACCTAAAAGTTTCAATAAGGGTGCGCGACCTGCAGCACACCATTGTAACCATTGTACTTCACCACCACAGTTGGCCAGGCAGCAAATCACTCACTTCACATTTTAGAGTTCAGATCGTTTCTCCGAAAAGCAAAGTTGTTTTGTTTTTAAAAGGGGGCGACAGTTTTTAGCTTTCAATTGTCCGGTTAAGTAAATAATATAGCACAACACTGCCATTCTAAAAAGACGAAAAGGCACATAAGGGAGTGCAACAAACTTACTACTATAGCACAGTGAGATGCTAATGTCTTGATCAGTCAGTCATCCTTTTGTCCACCACTCATAGTTTATATCAAGGTGATTAATGCTTCACCTGTCACCTATAAAAGGTAATTTATGCTTCTGTGTTTAAGTGTTCTGGGGTCACCAGAACCAACAGCTGTGTACGCCCAAAAGCTGTGATATATGACCATCAGAGCCTGACACGCACCTCTGCAGAAATGTAACTATGCGCTGCTTCAATGTGGACCATCACTGATAAGGTCGCCTAAGTGCTTCCACAAAGGAAAGCTTAAAAGCTCCAACAGCGGCGACTTAAAAGATGGAGGGTTGCTCCACATGATCCTCTCTATCGCTCGCCATCTAAGCACTCTCAGTTCACACCAATGTGCTAACCTCCCCCCGCCCCTGTCAGTCAGAAGGATCAACCTGGGGCTCAGGTGACATGAAACAGATCAGGGAACGATCCTAGCAGACCACCAATCATCCATGGTTCAGTTACAACCCCGGTATGGTATGTGCAGTAAATTACCTGCACTGATGGCCAAAGACCGAGCCTCCACCTTGTCTCCCATCTTGCGGACCGTATCTGGGGCTGGTCCGACAAACATGACTCCTGCATCTGCACAGGCCTGAGCAAAGTCTGACCTCTCAGAGAGGAAGCCGTAGCCTGGATGAATAGCATCCACATTGTTGTCCTAAGAGGAGAAAAACAACAGGAATTATGAAACATAGAACCATGCAGGAATTCATAACACTTGGCTGCCAAACCGAGTCATCGCTCTCAACCCATTTTGTGTTCAGTGCAGAAGATTTTTGTGCTGATAGAAAAAGGAATTGGAAGCCAACAATTTCTTCTTTTTTTTTTCTTTTGCAAATCCTAGTTCCAATTGCCAAAATCCATCACACTCAATGGACACCAGGAGGAGACAGACACACATAATTGGAGGGTTGAAGGAAGGTACCAGCTGAACATGTGGACACACACACAGAAGTAGATACAATAGTTGCTGAGGCTAACAGAGCCGTCTCTGGATCAGTATGCACCATCTGCTCTTGGATACAAGGCGGACTATAATTATGGGCTGTCCCGTTGTTAAGGGAGCTTTTAGCTGCCAGGCCTGAAGAGGCATAGAGCCATACACATAAAACGTGGCAAACAGGCAGCTTCAAACGCCCACATACGCAAAGGCAGAGAGACATGGACAGTGGATGAAGATTCAAAAATAGGCTCACAAAACAGCCCAGGGTGCACACACACGTTTTCACATCCAACTTTCAAGTCAAACAAAAGATACAGAGATTGTTATGTTTGTCACACACTAAAGAGTGGCGGTGTGAACAACAGGTAAACGTGCTCTGATTTTCACAGAGCGAGACCAAGGAAACACACACACACACACACACACACACACCTTACAGGGTGGCTGGTCTCTCAGACAGGCAGACTGATTTTGAGAAATGAGTTGGATGGCAAAGCCTCCCCATCTTGTTTGGCTGACCACATGCCCGTGTAGCAAATTATAAACAGTGAGAGATGGATTTAAAAATAAAATTAAAAAAAAAAAATGACAAAGAACAACTGGAGGCTGAGCCTGGAAGGAGGATGTAGTGAAGAGAAGGGATCTGGATCTGATGAGACCAGTGATAAGAGGTAGCATGAAATCAAAGGGAGATGGGGCAATAATAGCAAAGGGGAGGGGGGACGGTGGGTTACAAGCTGGAGGGTAACGCAGAAATAAAAACATGACATAACAGGCGAGGTCCTGTGGTCAGAAGGAAAGCAAGCGTGCAACTGACTGACAAAAAGTGTTCTTTCTAGATAAAATGCATACAAACATACATACATACAAACATACATACATACATACATACATATATATAGACAGACTGTGGACAAGCAGAAAGTAGGAAAAGAATTTGCTCAACATTTCTCCATCTTACCGCGCATCAGATTTTGCTGTACGAGTAACAGATTAAAACAGTGCTAGGTTTTACGACTGATGCAGAATTACACAAAAAGAAAAAAAAAAAAAAACGCAGCTCCTCCTTTATTTACACAGGTTTAGAATATATATTTGGTCAACTTGTGCTCAATTAACTGCATACAAGTTCTACACAGTGATTGCACCCCAAGCAAAAATACTGAAATTTCCCTTTGATCATAGTTTATCATAGACCCAGAAAGTACCTACAAGAAAAAGCCCCAAACCATTTGAGATCATTATTCGAGTACCTGAGAACTTCAGCCAAAGTCTAACTTTTATTAATATTAATCACAAGTGTGCGTAGCTTTTTGCAGTAGTAGGCATGGCTTGCACTGCATACCAGATTTATAAAAGGCACGTTGGTCCAACTCAGTATTTACCCCTCATAAAAAAATTAAAGATAGATTAATACACACACATATGTGTGTGTGTGTGTGTGTGTGTGTGTGTGTGTATATAAAAATGGGAAAAATTGTTATTTTCATCTCCTTGTAAAATCTGTGCTTTACGAACACTGGATGCTACATTTCAAAAAGCTTCTTAGCCCTCTGCTGTCAAATTCCTTCAGTGCCAAGGTTTTGCACCTTACCTTGGCAACTTTGATGATGTCTGGAATGTGCAGGTACGCTGCAACAGGTGGCAGGCCTTTTCCAATCAGGTAAGCCTCATCTGCCTTTTGTCTGTGAAGAGCAAAGATTTAGTTTAAATAAAAAAAAGAAACTATAGGAGCAAGCTTTAAAAAAAAAAGAAAAAAAGTACAACACCTCAAGCATACATCTTTATGGTATTGTGGCAGCGCCTCCAAGCTTTAAAGATTAGACATCAGTGCTTAAATTACCCCCAGCCAACACAGCTCCTGGATCGTTTGGGCAAACAAAGCCCTCCTCCACAATAAAGCGTTGAATCGAGGAGGGGTGAATTACAAGCCCAATGAGCCTTTTCAGGTTTTATGTTGTGTAATGTTTGAAAAGTAAAGACAAAGATGACGAATAAAAGGCATTATGAGGCAGCTTCAACTGGGTGCAATCTACGGCGCATGATTATCTCAACGCTTATAACATCAATGCAATTAGACTAATGTCCCCTCGATACATAATGAACAATACTGCACCAAGACACGAGAGGAAAGAAGTTCTGCCAAGCTTCCTCTAACTGTCATTGCTTTAAAGCAGCGACAATGAAGCAGTCAAGCAAGACATCTGTGCGTCATGCTTTCTTTGCTTAAACCACCAGAGGCCTATTTAACTCCAACGTGGCAGAGATAATTACCTGTGCATCTGTCCAGTGTCCTGCTCAGAGTAAACAGCCACAGTGCGAATCCCCAGTTCGGTGCAGGCTCTGAACACTCGGATAGCTATCTCCCCTGAAACAGAGAGAAAATATGCGAGGAGTAGATGAAGAAAGTGACTGCTTTGTTGCACTACGCATCATTCCTTCTAATAAAAACATCCTCAACTTTGATCAAGAGTCAGGAACGTTGCGTATGTACAGGGTGTTTTCAGAATTACAAACCATTTTGCAGCTAACGCCTCATCTGAGGTAGCAAAAATAACTGAATTTGTCGGCCATTCATACATAGCAGGAGGTTAAACATTTTTTAAAAAGACACTTGAACAAGTCAGCCATTTCTGTTAAGCTATAGTACAACTGTTGAGTACAACTGTAGCTGCAGACAGGAAAACTTTCATCTCGCTGTCACAAATGCTTGTTTTTCAGGCAGTACAGAGTTCAGAGGTTGGAAAAAGCTTCAGGTGCTGCAAAACTAGCATGATGTTTTGTTCTTGCTTGAAGGGGAGGACAGCATTCAAATGTTTGCGGAGCTTTGAAAACGTACAGAGCAAGTGAAGTGAGTGAAACGAGGTTTGAAGAAAAAGCAACTACCAGATCATGAAAAGGGATGAAAATGAGAGAATGAGGTGTACAAAACAGAACAGATTAAATGTTGACTGAAAACAGAGGGGAGGTATCTTTTCAAAGAAGCGAGGATCAAAGAGAAGCAGTTGTATCAAAAGACGGTGACAAATAAGTGCAGAGAAGGCATGAGCAGTGGATGAGATGCAAACAAAGTGAAGCACGATGGAAGAATGGAGCAAAGTCACAGGGTTGGGGAGGCAAAAAGTAAAAGGGCACGTGGCTTAAATGGCATCAAGACATACTGAAAAAGACAGGGTGGAATGAAAAGACAGGAGAAACAAAGGAAGAACAAATCTGAGCAGCAAAAGACCCAAGAAGCAACAACAGATGAAAAGCTTGAAGTAGAATTTAGGACCTTCCTCCTCCTACGATGCTCTCATGTGGTGAACGTGAGCTAATGTGAAGCTGATGGCATATCCTGCTGGGATACGCAAAAAAGCACCTCTGGCCTCATAAATTTCAGTGAAATCATTCAATTAAATCTATCACATGGTGGCTTTGTGAGGGCTTTGACATGAATGCTTAAATATGTGCAGCAGGAGGCCTGCAGAGAATCTATGTGCAGACAGACGACTAGAAACCCACGCAACAATCAAGCATTTCCAACATGTCCGTGGGAATTAATGTAATTGCAGGGTCTAAAAAGCAATCCTAATCAAATGCATGAACACATTTATTTGTCACTCAGATGCTCCGCGTCACTTGACAGTAATTAACTGCACGGTGGCATCCACTCTGAACACCTTTAACTGGAAGGGTCCCAGTTATTACGAGCATTAAAAGGAACATGTCTGTGATGTTAACGCTTAATGTCACGACCACGCTGCAGACAGCTTTGTTTGGAAAACTCACAGCTCCTCTATAATTACAATTCCCATCAAACATCAGAGGCTAAAAAACATTTTATTTTCTTGCCAAAGGCAATTTAACTCTAAAAATCTGAATGAATATTTAAACAGTTTCATATGCAATTCAACTTCATGGTTCACAGTGAGAGCTTTTGTGCTAAACCCACATCCATTTCTAATAATTCCCGAATTTTACTATTTTTAAAGTCCATGCAAACCATTTTTCTGCAATCGCCCGCCCACACAGTCTTTAAATATTAGTGTTTTGCAAGGCAAACTAAATGCTGGGCATTAAAAATTAAAAGATTTGAGAGGCTCTTTGTGCCTCAGGAAGACTAAACGTCATAACTTTTTCTTACATTATAACATTAATGAATAATTAACCACTTTTAAAAAAAAAAAAAACTAAAAGAAAATCAGTACAGTCTGAATCTCTTGCCTTCTTCAGCAGTTGAGTTACGAGTGTTATGATGAAGACTTTACCTCTATTGGCCACCATGACTTTCTTGATTGGTCGATACTGGTTCTGCGGAGCAGAGTGGGAAGATCTGGACAGAAGCGATGCCCTCCTGACGGCCAACAGACTGAGGCCGCCTCGGACCACAGCAAACCTCAACATCCTAAGACGAAGATGGGGGAGGGAAGGGAAGAGAAAAAATTATGCAGCGTCTCTATGTACTTACAATTTCTTGAAGAAAAGACGGAGAGACAGACACTTGATAAAACATGAATCCTTCCCCACTCACAACTGGTCAAATGTGTGAACTTTCTCTATGTGAGGACAACACTTTCAGAATTCACCCTTTTTTCTTTTTTTCTAAATATAAACCATCTATGCAAGTACATAGTTGCTTCTTCAGGTGTTTACAGGATCAAGGAAAGTAAGAGGGAGGATGAAAAATGAGTTGCAAGTCATGCTTAAAGAGATAATTAAAGCATGCACTATGCTGCGGAGGAGGATTCTACACAATGTTGAATTTTATTTCAACTATAGTGATATTTACATTGTTTCCATGTAAACAGCGTGAATATCAGAATAGATTGGAAACTTATTTGGGTAGGATTGCTCTTTACAACTGTGGCGCCATTTAAAAAGGGAAATAAACAGATTTTCCAACAGTATAAGATTTATTGCCAAAAAGCTTTGTTGCAACAAAGAGTCTACCAAACAATAATTTCCTCTTTTTTTTTGTACTTATTGTGTATGTAACCAATATCCGATTGTAACGAGGTGAAGGTGGCAACCAATCAGCTGGAGCTCCGTTCAGCAGCTGCAAGTGCCTCTAATTAAAGACAACAAGCTTCAGGTGATTGTAGTGTTTTTCCCGTCACAAATTACAGCAACAACATCAAGTATGTAATTAGCAAAAATAATAGCAGAAAAGATCGTGTAAACTTTCCTCATTTTCATTACAAAAACAATACTCATCTCAGAGTATCCAAAAAAAATTAAAAAAAAATCTAACTTGGTTCAAAGCAAAAACACCAGTCACAGACACCTAAACCTCATTCTGAGTGCCACACGAGCACAATGAAGACATATAATAAACACAAGAGACGTGTTTCACAGCTACCTGGACAATCAGAGGTTCAGTCACTGCGAGACTCTGGCAGCTCCACTGATGTGAAGTGATTGAAACAGTGAAGCTGGCTGATATAAGCTCTTCTTCAGGCCCGAGTCAAGCCTGCACTTCGCTGACAGTCTGTTGCTGCCCCCCTGTGGTCAAACAGCGGTACTGCAGATCATGGAGGCTCAACTCAAACCTCTCTGACTTTCTCTCCAAAACATCTAACATTTACTGCTCCTCTGTTGTGTTCATCCTGGTTCCTATTAACCGTCATCACTCCAAAAGCGAACCTTGACATGTTAGAAAATAAATGGAGACGTTAAAATGTATCAAATTTCATATGTTTGGTAGGTAACACAATTGGGGACTTTCGGCAACATCATAGTGAGGTCATACTAGACGATTATCAGATTTACATAAACCCAAAAGGCATTATAAAAGAGTGAACACACAACATTGTTTTGTCTTCACAACTGCATGGAGGACAGTTTATAACTGAAGTAACAGCATGGAGTTTATTATTTTACTTACAAAGCTTTAATTTAACACATCTGCCATGATCCACTGGGTAAAATGCTGGAAATGAACCATTCAATCCCCTATATTCATAGTAATTTAGAAACAATCAGATATTTAGTGACATAAACTGGTTGTAGGTTTCCTATGTATAATGATCCATGAAAACTCTGAACAATACAACAGTCTTTAAAAACCAACGAAGAAGAAGCAACAAGGGAATGCTTTCTGCCTGGATAAGTACCTTGAAACTGTCTGAAGACACCCTGCAGTGGAAACCCGGGCTGTAACAATACACTGCTCCTACACAAAGGCAACACTGTGAAACCGATACAGTTTCCCAAGGCCCCAGTTCAAAAGGGACAGAACAACAGAGCAGAGCAGCAAACACTAAGAATCATGTGATGCTGCCACATCACTGCTTTTAGCGTGTGAAATTTAAAAAAAACATGACACAACATGTGGGGTGGTAACAGAAGGTAAAAAGCCGTGTTTGGTTTTGACCAACATTGTTGTTTTTCAGTATCCTCACATTACGCTTTTCACGTTTCCACCAAAGAACAAAAGAAGATCAAGCATTTCAACAGTTTAAATGGCTTTCAGCGACAAATACATCTGATTTATTCAAAGAGTTAATATTTACAGTGTTGACTCTTCAAAATTTGCTCAGGCATGCTGGATATCGGCGTCCGGGGAAAACCCTGTGTCCTTAGGGAGATGAGGCCTCTTTGCTGTTCTTCTTAACACCAATTTGTCATCTTTTTTCACCACATCTGACCCTCATTAAATGCATTAAATGATTCTTTCCGGCACAATGTCTTTAACAGCAGTTTTCTTCCACGTGGCACCATTTAGATGCAAGTCAACGATAAGCTATATCTATTTCCTATCAGGTTAACACCTCTGATACCAGAAAACTATGCTGTGGACTGAATGTTTTTGTAACAACCATTCTGCATTTCAGAATGATAGAGTGGTTTCAGCTGACTTGTGCTACCTAACAATTACCCGTTTGCTGATCACTGGATGCAGGCTAATCATGTTGTGCCAAGTGCCTAAATACATACAGCTAGTTAAATAAACCTTCATGCCAAGAAGATGTATTTAAGGTTGAAGCGTCAAAACTTGTATTACTGGCAAAACCTCTGGCCTCGGCACTAAATGAAGAACCATTATATTGTGTATTTTTATCTGATTGAATGTTTTGTTTTCTATTTTTGCAGGAAAGTAATAAATAAGTGCCAGCTGCAATGCCCTGGCTTGTACAGATAAATAAGAAAATTTACCACCATCTAGCAGTGTACAGCATTCTAACTGTGGTTCCTTTAAAATGTGATCTGTCATCTAAAATTCTCCTTGATCTTCCAAAAACTGGAGGAGCTTTGGGAGGCTGCTGTGGTGTGCACCATGAAGAAACAGTGATGGTTCAGCATCATGTGCAAAGTCATGGTTATAAATGACAAACTTCATAACAAAAGGAAGAAAAATAATAATAATAATGTGGCCCTTGCATGCTACCAAGGGCTTTTTCTTAGTTAAAAAAATCTTTTGTTCTGCACTAGCGCTCTAAACCCCTAAAATCCTCACCCGCTGCAGTCATTTATCTCTTCTGATACACTCTACATTTAAAGTGCAACATGCGATACAATCATTGCAGACAAATGCTCGACTCCCTTTTCAGCATTCAGGGTTAGATTTGAATAAGTAAATGGCATCTTGGACAGATTGTGATAAGAAAGAAAACAAAAGCCATCGTTTTCTCATAATGCCCTCTCAGATCCTTGTTTTTTTTTAATCTTTATTTACATATATATATATTTTATATCATCTCAGTTATGTAGTTCACAAAGATCCAGTTTCCTTTTGCACAATGAGGTAGTTCAAGACAAGAACTGTGGCATGAGAAGAATGCAAGATGGCTGCGGTATAATTTGAGCATAAACAAGTGTTAGGTTGCCAATTCAATTTTTTGGTGTAAGAGACATTTTGACTATGTTTTATGATGGATAAACTCCAGGGGGCTCATTTATAAAACTCTGCATAGGAAACTTAGTGAAGTTTCATTTACACACAAAAACTGCATCAAAAAAAAAGCCCTCATTTATAAAACTGTGCGTACGCACACCTGCACAGTTTCCTTTATTTAAATCACAGAGCACCTGGATGTTTAGGCAGGTGGATTAGCTGCATAATCCGCTCTCAACACACCCACGTTCTAGCATAAATGGTCAACGTAAAGGAGCTTGTGAAGGTCTCAGCATCACCTGCTGCCGGCTTTCATACGCATGCACCTGCCTGTCTCTTCTCTGTATTGATACAAAGCCACGATGGTATTAAATATGTCAGAACCATGTTTTAATCACAAATAACTTGTTAATTGATTCTTATTTAAGGTTCAGCCAAATAAGCAAATTCATCTTCACTCAGAGCCCTTATAGCAACGTGACCGCAGTCAACTGCAGCAAATACTCTCATGAAATTGAACATTGCTGTCAATTGTCTTTTAATGTAGTTATTCTCCCAAAATGTAAGGAAACTGTATGTTGGACTGGTCATGTTAAAAATGCCTCCAATTTAAGATTATATATTGGTTATCATATCAAACACATTCATTTCTGCTGCAAAGAGTTTCGTTTTCCCAGGATGCAGCTGTTCTAGGTCAGTCAGGTCAGGTCTAGATCCAAGAGCAATATACAGTGGAGCAAAAAAGTATTTAGTCAGCCACCAACTGTGCAAGTTCTCCCATTTAAAAAGATGAGAGAGGAATGTAATTTTCATCATAGTTATACCTCAACTATGAGAGACAAAATTAGAAAAAAGATCCAGAAAATCACACTGCCTGATTTTTAAAGAATTTATTTGCAAATCATGGTGGAAAATAAGTATTTGGTCACCTA
>JBAMYA010000010.1:5152992-5165681 GCA_037176975.1 Arrhamphus sclerolepis
CATCTCTAATCTGCATTGTTTAGCTCTCGTACTTCGCATCAATGATAATAATCAGTATATATATTTTATTTTTTATTTTTTGCAAATTTCCCAAATGGTAAAAAAACAGACTCGTCAATAACAGTCTAAGAAGGTATAATCCAAACCTGGATTAGGAATTAAAATCCACTCAAATTCAGATACTGATTGAACTTGCCAGGTGCGCTGTGACCAATTCAAAGAAAAGTGGAGTGCTCAATCTGGAAACACCTCTGAGAAGGCAAAAAGCAATCGCACCAAGATGCATCTGAATGGATTTTTGTTCAACTACATGATAATCCAAGGCCCGGCATCAAGAAGTTTCATGATCACAATAAAAACAGACCAGTATTCAAATGGTCGATGTAAATAACATTGTAGATCTAAACAGAGTCACTGTATCAAGGCCTACAGTATTAAACACACTTCTTAAAAAAAAAAAAAACAAAAGAAAGAAAAAGAATCTCAAAACAAGGAGCAACAGAAGATCCAAGATTCTCCACGTGTTGTAGTTCTGCTCAGTAACACGGTTTGCGTTACCTTAAAATTAATATCTCCTGTTTTTTGGTTTGTGTAACATAAATAATACCTAAGGCAACATCTGTTAAAAATGAAAATGAAGAAAAGGATGGATAGAAGGATGGAAATGGATGGGATAAGGAAGGAGGGGGATACCAATGACAATGGGGCAGAGTGTGCTGAGACATGAACGGAGACGGGTCGCTGTCACCGCAGGTGTTCTCAATTGGTCACAGGGATCACAGTAAATGTTACTGCCCCTGCTGTCGGCCAATGGGCTTCGGTCTCCGATCTGATTGGCCCAGGATCAGAAACAGATGGACTGTTCTCAGGAAAGACTGGCAGCTGCAGCGAAGGTCCAAACATCCCGTGACAACCGTGGACCCATTCTCTCTCGCAGTCTCTGCACCTGGTGCGTGTGCACATCTGTGTCAGAGGCAGCTGTGTCTGCTGAGGCGTCAACGCTTCCTCCAACCTCATGGATGGCTTCTGAGAGTGAGCGCATTTAAGCAGCGTCGCTTTGAAACAAAAGACCTCCCTTCTGTTCAGACATCTTACTGGGAAGTCAAGTGACAAGAGGCAGAGGAGGGAGCTCAGAAATGAGGTTTGCGAAAATCAAAAGTAAAAAAAAAAAAAAAAAAAAAAAAAATGCCATGGTGTAAATCATTTCTTAGGAAAAACAAACAAGAAATGGTGAGGAGGAGATGACAGGTTAGGATGATGTGATTAAAAAAGGCAGCTTTGTTCTGGGTTCCCCTTTTGAACTGTCAGTGTATGAGTGACAAGAAAAAAAAAATACAAAACAGGAACCAGTCCTATACTTAAAAAAAACAAAAAAACAAAAACAAAACACGTCTGTCATACTGAACAGCAGAATATACAGGCCCAAAAACACTCCATACTCTAACATGTTGCTGTACATTATGTAGCAACATACACTAGTAGCAAATAGCAACACAGACATACATGTGCATGTGCAGGCTGCACCGCGGTGGCTGTGCACGACACATTTCAGGAAAGAAAACATACCTTTTATTCTGAAATTATTCACATTCAGCCTAAAAAGAGAACCACTACTGTTCTAGTTTTCAATTACAATTTTTTTTTTCTTCATTTTTTCCCCCGATTTCTAAAAGTCTAAAACATCTGTGGTCATACGGCCAACCAGCGACTTCTTTTTAAAGGTTCAATCACCATTTCCAGGCATCACCAGTTTCCATGTTGCCGTTCTAAAGATACACCATACATTATTCTTTGTGGTCAGAGGCTGAGATTTTCTTACCCAAAATGACACAGTGCAGATATTTTAAACATACACACAAAAAGAAGACAGTCTTTATATGCACCACTGCAGCAATGCCTTTTTTTTTGTAAGGGGGGACTAATTAAAAAGTAAATCCCCCCAAAAAGGTAATAATAAAAAATAATAAAAAAAATCAGAATCAAGTGATGTGATGATCCCCATGCCCTCAAACTGAACCAGAAAAAAGTATTGATTGGGCCCCGCTTCCTTCTTCCAACCCTCCTCCCTCATCTTCACCCTTCCAGTAGTTTTTTTTTTCCTCCTGTTTTTTTGGCTGCGGCTGACTCTTTCTCTTGTTCTTCTTCCCACTGCTACCCGCCCAGCTCTCAGTAATTAAGGGACTCTGCTCCTCTTCTGTTCCTCCTCAGACAGATGGAGGACGGTGCAGGGGAGGATGGGAGGATGAAGAGCTGGGTGAGGAAGAGAAGAGCCAAATAACGGCTAAGAGAGAAAAAAAAAAAAAAGAGGAAGGAAGGCGACTGCCTGTATTAAGACCAACAGAACGCTTTTAGACCTTTTCATTAGTCGATTTTTCTATGCTGATTGTTTTTTTTTTTTTTTATTTTAAGAATGAAGAAGGTCCTGATGCAACAGGTTACAATGACAAAAAAAGCAACATGTAGGGCTTAATCCAGGCAACCAAAGAGGGATACAGAGGGTTCAGTTGTGACATTTCATGATCCGCAACGAAAGAAAGCTGACATTAAAATAAAAGAGCGGGGTGCAGTAGGAAGACGAGAGGAGAGGGCTGAAGAGGAAGGGAACATGTAGGACAAGGAGGGACGCTCTCATTTCTTCTGAGGCGTGGAGAGCTTCTGCATCCCTCGGATCTTGTCGAGCAGCTCTGAGATGAAGTCCTACGTGGAGACGGGAGACACAGAAACACGTGAGCTGTGGACTGGAAGGGTGATGTGAGGTATTCGTGAAAGGCAGACAGGATGAAGTTACTTTTACCTCAGTAGGTTTAAAGCAGTCAACCAGCAGGTCCTGTAAAAGAGTGAAAAGCAACGTGAAATGAGGGTTGGCTTTCGTGCTTGCTGGTGACGTCTGTGCGCACGCGTCTCACCTTGACTCTGGCTGCCCGCTCAACATCACTGGGCATGTCCAACAGCTCATCCACGTCTATCTCCAGCTCTGGGATGGCCTCCTCCTGCAGACGGAGAAACAAAAGACGACGGGAGAGCACAGTGAGGCACAAGACAACCGGTACACTCACATACAACACAAATGAGCATCAGCCTTTCTATGCTCACTGGCTGTGTTTAAGTTGTGTGTCTCTCTATGACGACACGCGCAGCTCTGAACACTAGAGGGCAGTGCACATCCATCCCACGTGCACACAACGGTGAAAAGAGACAAAGAAACACGTGAAACAGACAGAGACAGCTTTTGTGACCGCTGCATTTCAGACTTAAGGGGAGATTTATTTTCAACGACGAAAAGCCAAAAGAAAACACCTGCTAAAAATCAATTATTGTTTTCTGTGTACCATTTGTTAGATGAAAAAAAAAAAAAGAAATAAAGAACTGGCTTTTTTTCTTTGCCACTACTGTCCACAATACAAAGGACGACTAAGTTCCCACATGCAGCAGGGCAAGAGGTATTTTCAAAAATATTTCCAGATAATAATGACACAGGGAAGAGCAATAGAGGAGAACTGTAAACAAATGAATAACACATGACTCACTCAGAAATCTTCCTACTGTTCAGGTTAGCAAAGGTTGGTTATGATTCAATCTCCACAAGAAAAAACAAGGATCTAAAGCCATCAAATCAGACAGATGGATGTCAGGTTTTGGCATGTGACATGATAGAAAATATATAAATAAGACTGTGAAATGTTTTAACTGCTTTCTTATTGATAATTACTGGATGGATGTTTCATCTCTGTCCAGCAGACATTTAGCAAAATGAGAGAAAGCAGGAGGACTAGTCACTTGCCCTGATTCCCAAATCAGGTTAAACTGAGCAAACGACTTCCAAAGCTATAGTTTATAAAGACACGTGATGACAAAAACATCATCAATCATCTCATCCATACTTCCAACATATGTTCCACTTAAAAATTCCACACTTTTCCAGATTCAAATTTACCATTACAGCGTTTCATGTTATAAACCTTATAATCTTTGACATGACTGCACACAGAGTTCATTAAATGGTTTTAAAATCCAGTGTTGGACATGTCTGATGGTCTGACCACGTTACGTTTCCACCATAAACGCTGCCAAACGTTTTATTCAATATGCACAACAGTGAACAGAAATACAGCAACATTACTTCCCTCGTTCAACATAACACTATTTATTGTTTTACTGTTGTAAATAAGAGCTGATAAATCAGTTATAAAATCCTTTTTTTCTTTTCAGGCCTGTGTATTCAAACATCAAGGTGAAAGCTTTCAAGGTCATCACGCTCATGTTCAAAAGTTGAAAGTTTATTTATTCTAAACTCGCGTTCAAACTGAAAGAACTGAAAAATAGAAATAAAACAGAACACGTGTTCCCACTTTCATTTCCAGTTGGTCCCTTATTTCTCTTAATTCCGCACGTGACTTCCAGTAAACTTAAAAACACACTTTCCCAGAGTGAACCTTTTCGCCTTTCTTCCCATCTATTTCTGATTGATCCGTCAGTTGTTTTCGCTTGTTGCAGGTTTCACGGTCTTCTCGTCTTTCTGGCCGTCTCCAGTTGTCTCGCTCGAACACATGAGCCGAGTGCGTTTTTCAAAGCCGTGCAGCCCAACGGCACATGTAAGGCTCTCCCATTTCCTCCTCTTTTTGCTGCTCAATTGCTATGCTGCCCTCATGTCACTCTCCAGGAATCTCACTGTCGCTCTGGTCCTCCCCCTCAGTTGGAGTCGCCCACACCAGCTGTCTCTGCACCTGCCCAAGTGTCCCCTCCCGTCCCCCCCCATTTCGCCACACAAACACGCACGAAGACTCGCCGCCACACGGAGAGCCAGGCGCAACATGCTGTGTGTGCACATTTGTCTGTCAGATTAACCGAACATTTTTTTTTTTCTTCAGTGAAAACTCATCATCGTATAAACCTTACACAAAAAAAGATTAAAGAATTATAAAATGAGCATTAATAAGTCTGAGCCGAAATGGGTGTGTGTGTGTGTGTGTGTGTGTGGGGGGGGTCTAAGGATTTATTTCATCTCAGGACAGCCTGTGTGTGTGAGATAGAGCCTGAAAGTGACAAGACTTACTGTCATAAAGTACACACACACACACACACACACGGACTAAAAGAGGCACTGTAAGCATTAACGCAAACAGCAATTTACAAGCTATTTCATTCATCCGAATTATGTTTATGTGGCAGAATTTAAAAGTTATAAGAAATGAAAGAGGGACAATAAAATGTCCAAATGTTCGGTGGAAATATAACAAAACCGTAGACCCACTCAGGGCGTGAAGTCTGACACAAAGAAGGATCTACTCAAGATGTGCTCTCCATGTGCTCCATTTTACAGTTAATGAGGCAAAAAAAAGAGCAGAATACGAATCTCAAGTGTAATAAATGTAATGTGCTAGTGAAAAGCTTCAGTATTGACTGTTTTATGCAGCCTTCTAGACAACGACTGACCAGACGCTGTTCAATCTGCACGAAGGGGAGGGAACGCCAAGAGGAAGGAAGGTAAGAGGTTAAGGAGCGTCTCTAGAAGAGGCAGCAGCTGAGTCGAACACACTGAAAGAGAAGAGGAGGGGGAGAGGCGAGGGAGATGCTGGAAAAGGCCGGAAGACAAGCTTCAGAGGAGACAAAAAGAAAGCGGGGAATCACGAGGGAGGATTTCCAAAACAATCTTCCAGACTGGATTGCTGAGTCTGGAGGGGGTTTACTGTTGTCTGCAGATGTGGTCTGAAATAAAACTCTGGCTACATGATGTTGGCAAGCTTTGCAGGTTTGACAGTGGAGCACTGTAGAGCTGTTCAAAGATTTCCACAAACAAAGGAGGGAAGATGCTTCACCCTGAACTTGTTTGAAGATACAGTAGTGCTCCGACGAACGCTTTTAATGTATAAAAACGAGTATACGAGAAGCCTGAAAGGGAAAAAAAAAAAAGTTTTTGTCCATTTGAGATGACTTTTGTCTTTCTTGAAAGAACTAATGCACAATACATTGTATGGAGGAAAGCAAATCAGGTCTGTTCTGAAATGGAAATCAAGTTACTCACATGACCAGTCACAAGTTTGGACCACAACAGACATCTGCAAAGCTCGACAGTCGTCAATACTCAGAGTCAAAGAACTCCTGAAGAACAGTTTACTGTGGATTTTTGTTTCACAGCTATAGGAAACACTCTTTTCCACTTTGATTCCAAGAATTAGTCTGGTTCCTTTCAGCCCAGCAACCAGACTTATCAACCGAAGACACCCAAAACGGCGTACTGTGGAGTAAGAGCGCCGGTGATTGGCTGTTGATGGTTCTGCAATTAAAAACTTGTTGATCAAAGGTCTTACTAAGAATTCTGAAGCGTTTGGATGCTGATTGGTTTTGGGAAAAATGACTGTATACAACTGGCCGGGCGAGGAAGACGTAGCCCATACTGTTACCTGCTGACAAAACTACACAGCCTCTGCGACATTTTAAAAGCCATACTCAAACCTTTCCCCCACAACCATTCCAATTTCAAATAAAAGGCCACTAAAGCCACATAATCTTCCCTAAAATGCTTTTTAAGAAACATGATTTTTCTCATATAACATGTATGAAGTGTCAATGTGATGTGATTGCTGTACTCAAGGCAACAATTTAATCGGACTTTTTTTTAATGAAGAAAAAGCACTGCGACTGTAGCTACACTGCGATTACACGGCAACCTCTTCCGAGTCTAAATCGGCGGCATCGGTGAAACAAACAGATACTGTAAACTGGCATACTGCCTAAATGCATCCTTGCGGCCTTTAAATTTAATTACACTCTTGCTGACAAGCTTGCAAATATGACTTGCACACAGCCACCACAGAGAGAGAGAGAGAGAGAGAGAGAGAGAGAGATAGATAGAAAGAGAGAGAGAGAGAGAGAGAGAGAGAGAGAGAGAGAGAGAGAGAGAGAACCAGACAAACACAGCTCGTCTGGAGGCTTCCTACAGAACAGAGCAGAATGAGATGTGACAGTATGAGAGCATGTTGTCTGAATACTGAATGTGTGTGTGTAGATCACTGTGATATTTTACTAGTGGGAGCGAGTGCTCTGTGTGTGTGTTTGTGTGTGTGTGTGTGTGTGTGTGTGTGTGTGTGTGTGTGTGTAGCGGCATGATGTTTGGACAGAGCAAAAGCCAAATGCGACTAGTTCACCTGAAAACATAAGCTGTGCATATGTAAGTGGGTCAGTGTCTGTGTAATACAACAAAAAGCCTTAAGGTGGCTGGCTTCTGGAAGCATCTCTATAAGCAGCGAGAACGAAGCGCCAGGTTTCACTTTTCCTCAACTTGATTTGAAATCGGTCTAATTGATCTTCGACCTGGTGAAAACCTCAAACGATGAGACAGCGGTTATCTCATAAGTTGAAATTGCGTAATACAATTTCAGGAAAGCTCGAATTGAGAGTAAATGTGACTTTTAAGAGTGGTAGAAATAGTTTTCCATCGAATGTTGCAGACAATTTGCTTAAGACACAACGGTATGTATGAAAGGTGACTCTTTCATCTAGAGTAAGACATGCAAGTAGGTCACCGAGGGCCTCCTGCGTGGATTACACAGCTTGCCTTCCTGTGATAGCGCGCTGCATTTCAGTTGTATTTGATAGCATCTGGGTGAACTGTGTGTGCAAGCATGTGTCAACCCACAATGGACTGGATGTTCAAAATATAAACAACCACAGCAAGGAGAAGATTTAACAAAAGCTGGATGAAGAATGGCCAATGATGCTTTTCTGATGCCTCACTAACAAACCAGGACAAAAATAACATCTACAAGAAAAGCCATGAAGCTGTTGAGAAACAACACACACCAAACGGCGCTTTGCATGGCTGTGATGGGGGGAGCTGGGGAAGGGGAGGGGGTTAATGGCTGGCCTGGGGCAGACAGGATGGAGGGAGGAGGAAAGGGAAGAAGTAGGAAAAGTAGCCGGTGTGGACACTTGTCGTGCAACGTGAAACTCTCACTCTGCAACGTGAGGAAAGGAACTGTCTAAATGATTTGTACTTTGGTCCTCTGAGCAAGTTTAAGCAAGTTAGGCTCATGAGCAGAACTGATCCAAGTTATGAGTTGCTCAAGTACATCCTATGTCTGAAAGGCTAGGATACACTATGATGCAACCAAGGATGTGCAAAACGAGCATTTAACAAAGCCAGACAGAACATCCTCAAAGTCCCTCATTGTCTGCATGTGCAGGCAGGCATCTCAAGTCATGGTGGAGCTGGTTGGGAAACGCGACAGAACAAAGACTTGAGTCAAACGTGACATTAAAGACAAATGCATTTTGCTTTTCAGACTACAAAGTTCACATTATCTCATTATCTCAATTTTTAATAAATGACTTACAAAATCACCATAGCAACAACTCCAGAATGTTGCTTGAGGAAATGACAGTCAAGAACCTGAAATTAAAAGATGCCTCGCAGTCATCTCAAGGTGATAATTCATGACACCCTTGCGACTTGTGGTCATTTGAAGGAATCTGATTAACAGACAAAATAGAGGAGGAAGAGACCAGACTGGAACCAGCGGAAAAATACAGAGCTTTGCTTCCTGCTTCACCCTCTGACCAATGCTCCTCAATCTTTGTGTCAAATTAAATAGAAACCCCCTCTAGTTGGCATCACCACGCTGTCTCGAATTACCCTCACTGTGTTAGTCGCAGGCCTGGTCATAGCATTTGGGCCACATCGCTGCAGGCAACAGAGCACTTATGAGAAAGAGAGATAGAGCGAGGGAGTCACTGAGAGGTCAACAGGGGTGCTGGGATTAGGGATGCATCGTGTCAGTCATCGCCTGCTGCTTTCCATCTCTCTTATATCTGCGCTTGCCACTCACACAAACACACTTATCAGGAATCTGAGGGCTTTACAATAACAAGCTCAGTACTGTCCGCTTCCTTTTTAGGCTCTCTTCTCTACCAGTAGAAAGTTCAGCTTCGCCAAAGTCTCTTGTTGCTCTCTTCATTGCTGAAGGGGTTAAAACATAGGCAGCCACTTCCTGTCTGAGCACAGGACACTGGGAGATGATGGGGGAGGGGAGGTGTAATTATATCATTTGACTGCATATATCCAGACTTGACTGAGCAAAACTGGCAATACTCGTATGTGCAAATGTAATTAATCTAAGTGGTGACTGGCTGCTGCAAAGACTGTGTACTTTAAACCACAGCGGCCCATAATCAATTGCAGTGTGTCTAATCCTGTCTAACAGCTTGCATGTGAGTTACGGCGCACCTTTTGTTTGTGTGTGCTGCTGATCATAATCTCTATTGCATGTCCAATCAGTCAGATCCACTTCCTAGCAGGAAGAATATGATGTCCTGTTTTGAATCGTATGAAGAAACAGGCACAAAGAGCTACAGGCAAAACAACTGACCTCATGTAGCACCTTAATAGCCAGTTTACAGACAGGACAGAAACTGGAAAATTTCATTACTTTAATCAGTCTCCTTATTTACTCTCTCACGCTCTAATGCGATTTGACAGTTTTTTTTTTTCTCCGACTAATAAAGGAATATAGAACAACAGTTTTCAATGTTTTTTATGTAGCATTTGGAAGCAAATGTTTAGGCAAAGACCTTTACTTAACACATCTTGCAAACAACTCAATCTGTTTTCACACCACAGCCAAGTCTGCCTTCCTATCACTCAACAGATAAAATGCAAACAGGTCTGTCATGCAAAGTAAAAGGAAGCAGAATGTTGTGGCAGCAAGTTGAACATGTTAATGTTGTTCCAAGACTTCCTGCACAATGAAGCTGAACAGACCCTCTACTGAAGCTGATGCGTTCATACAATGAGGTTACTGATGCTGTAGACGGGTTGTACATGTGCATTCAAAGTGAGAAAAGCTGTGATAAAATACCCATGAAAAGATTAACTCACTTCTGATGCCGTGATAGAGTAAAAGAGATGTGTTCAAAACTAGAGTAATTGATAAGGATTCGGGCATTAACCATCAATATACATGCAGACAAAAAAAAAAGAAAAAGTAATTGATAAGAAATGCACTGACACGTGCTATTAAATACCTGCAGAAAAATCACTTTTTATATTACTTATTGTAGTAGATTGTAACGCCAATGTAAAAGACAAACTGCATGTCCAGTATGATGCTATTCCTTGTCAGTCCACATGCATGGACTGCTTTAAATGTATTAAAAAGGATGCAGACCCAAAATGCAACCCAACCTTGACCCCACCCCAAAAAAGCTGCCCAGAGTCATGCCTGCTCTTTGTACGGCTGACTGACTCACACATCAGCTTGTTTGGGCTGTGTGAACGGTTCAGCGGTTTCTGTATGTTGACTGGACATGTCTGTGCTCGAGCTCCTCTGTTGAGACGCTGTTCTCTCCCTCGGGGTCGTAACCAGCCGCTGGTAAACTGGTACCGTTTTGGCAACTGAGAGGCGCTGCCAGGGCTGAAGCTCTCCTGCTGCGTGACACTTTCTAGCAATTACAAAACAATACAGTTTGTTATTGCCGTTCACATGTGGCTGTCAGACAAGGCGAGACAAGACGTACTGAGACGCACTGACATGAAATCACCTAAAGTGATACATCAGGACTGATATAACCTCCCCTTTTTTTGTTTTTTTTTTTTAAGTTAGTTTGTTTTTTTCACTTACCCATACAGTGGTTAGAGCTTAGTGCTTGCAGCACTGATGCATTTTACACATTCACCAGGGCTCATTTGGAAAAAAAAAAAGAGGCAAGTGTAAGGTAAAAGATATGATCAGAGTCATTTAAATATTGTGACGACAATTGCAATATGATAACATGACAAAAGGTCATGCAGCTCTGATAAAACTGGCCTTAAAAAGCTATGTTTGGACCACAGGCAAATCAGATGTTTTTCTATAATCAGATCTTTAGGACAGACTGTTTGCTGTGTTATGTATAATAAATCAAACTCATCTGTGTTTGAAGACATCTCCAGCTCATCTGCTTGTCTTGTTGTGGTGTTGGCCTACATATGTGGCAGCAATAGGTGCTTCCCAGCTTTGACTGCATAAAAACAGCTTCCCAAAGTGCCATCAGACAATTAGGTTTGTGCTTCTGTCCACAGACTGTCTCCATGCTGTTTTCCATAGCAGTCAGCCAGCAGCAGAATTGATTACCACTCAGCACTGCCCTTTCTCTGGATTTGATGATATTGGGGAGTGTCATTTAGCATCCAGACCTTCAAAACTCAACTAGCATGTGAAGAAACCCAATTTGAATCTCATTTAAAACTGCCAACAATGATGATTTGCAGTTTTCTTCTTTGTTGTCCATATCCATCAATACAGACACTGTCAAATCTTTGGATATGTCAAAACACTTTTTAGCTAAATATCAGATCAAGGCTCAACAGGCATATGTTTAGTGGGTATGACAATAACACATTCTTTTGTCAATTAGCACTTACATTTAAAGCTAAAGCCAAACTAAAGTGCAACAAGATTCAAATTTTCTCTTTAGTTTAAAGGAAAGTCATCAAAGCAGTTGGAACTGACCAGAAAATTAACTTTTCCATTCCAACAAATAAATGAGACTTAGGTTGAGGTAAGTAAAGGGGATATAAACGCTTACGTTAGAAAAACCAAAGCTAGCAGTTTAGCAGCAACTGAAACCGGACAAATGATCTCTGGCTCCAACCTTGAAACTTCTGAACCCAACGTAGTTTCTCTGCCTTCATCGTAATACAGAGATTATCCAGATAATCCACTTTCTCGCCATCAGTCAGCCATTATTACAAAGAAATCCCATGTGAAGCACGTGAACTAGGCAGTATCTACTGTTCACCTAAAGCAAGTCATTTATGCTGCACAGAAAAAGGACAGATGTGAGGAAGTGACCACAGTGCTCCAAAAACACAGATGTTAACAGGTGTGTGTGTGTGTGTGTTTGTATATTGGTTAATTAGTCCACGGCATTTCAACAAAGACGTCTGTCATGCTTTAAACTCACGCAGATTTGAAAAATAAAGTTCACCCTCTATCAGTTTAAAGGTGTACCGAGACACTGGAAAAACATTGTCTTTACAATATTGCATCAGTTCACTGATATTTATGAGGATTCACATTCACCAGTGGGAAATATTCAAGACACTTTCTCATCTTACCAGGACAGAATGTGTAAACAAGTCTTCCCTAAGCTCTATGTAACATTCAAAGCAATTGCAAAGACAAACAGTTGTGTTATGTCTCTAGGGGCCTCAACTAATAGGTTAAATGAAGAGGTTCATAATAACACAATTACAAAAAGGATTTGGTTCCTTTGGTTTCCAAAGTTATATCTGAAAAAGCCATAAGACTTCTGAAATAATGTATGCACTTAGCGCAGCAATGGACAGATGAAACCAAAGAGAAGATCTTTGGCCATAACCCAAACACACCACATCAAAACAAAGACCTCATACCAACTGTAAAGCATAGTGGTGATGATTAGGGTTTGTTTTGCATGCTTGCAGTCATCGAATGAACGATGAACTCCAACGTCAAAGCATTTTGGAGTCAAATGTGTCTGAAAAGAGGCCATGATGATCCCAGCCACCCAAGCAAATCTACAACAGAACGGCTAAAAGGGAAACTAATCAAGGCGTTGTGATGTCTCATTAATAAAAAAGTACTAAAATATCATAACAAAGGGGCAAAAGAAAAAAAAAAAAAAAAAAAAAGAGTACAAGTTCCGGATCTTTGAGAAGACAACCTGGCTGC
>JBAMYA010000010.1:5170108-5181088 GCA_037176975.1 Arrhamphus sclerolepis
TAAACGAACAATCATCAGAACTGTTTGATGCGATTATCATCAACATGTTAGTATACTGACCAGAGGAAGGAGTACCCAACAAAGATGCTGCTTATTTTATTTTGTTTTTATGCCAGGTCTCCCTGCTGTGTCACCCAAGAGTCATGATTCACAAAGAAGAACCATGTTATTTTTCTTTAAATGTTTTGTCTGACTGACTTGAGGGAGTTTTGTATCTCTAATTTGTTTTATGACAAGACACTAAATCTTCATTCAGTGTGCACAGAGGAGACATTGTGGAATGTTACTGCAAGGTGTAATAGCATACAAACAATACATAAATGCAATATAACTCAATCACAGAGCGAATAAGGTCATAAACTAAAATGCTTCAATGCTGCTGACCAACAGCTCAACTGATATTAACTCTGATCCACCTTCTGGGACTGCAATACTACCCTGAAAGATCGATGTAAACTCGTTCAACCTGTAGACATTACTTGGGCAGGATTTCATAGCGGTATGGCTCCCTACATATGATCCATGCCAGCTGATGCCAGCTTCAGTCCCAGCTGTTATATAAACATGCATGTGTTGACTTGTTGTTTTCATACAGTTCGAACCTGGAGGCTAACAAACAGGCCACTGAAAACTCATGCTCATCTCTCATCTCTGAGTACCATTAGAAAGACAACACCCTGGAGCCACATACAGCAATAACAAAGGTCTGTGCACCAAACTGCATAACCATTATGTTCGCGTTTCATTTTAAAAAAGCCTCCTCGAGGGTGCGAGAACTTGTTCCACAACTGCCAGCAGAAGGACACTTGTGAGTCTTAAACTGATTAATAACTAACAAATTGTGAAGATAAATTTGCTGAAAAACAGAGGAACATTTAAAACTAAGTGTGTGATGCTATGCATTGAAGATTTTTTTTAAGAGCATTGAGCAGGCAGGCCAAGGGGTACCTCAAAATTAATTGTTTATGGAAGAAAAGACAGTTTCAGCATTTAATGGATGCCCATTTAATTTTCTAACATAATATGAAGAATCACTTGACAGAACGAATTGAGTCAATAATAGCTTTCCTCATAATATCTGAACAAGTAAAAACTAGATTTGCCTCTTTCCTTTCAAATCTAATTTTCCCCTCTTCACTTTGATTTAGCCATTTCCTTTCTACTCTTCATTATCTGAAGTGAAGATTCAGCTGCCAAACCTGCAATATTAATCTTCAAAGTCAGTCAGCCTAACCACTAGACCATCACTTTAACTCATGAAGAGTGAAAATACCTCATTCTTCCACTGGAGGATTGTACAGTTCATGTAGCATGGACAACAGAACACCACACAGTATCATACCAAGTGTCAAACTGGAGGTGTTTTTTAGGGAAGAAGATTTGTGTTCTTCAGCATGGTAGGATTCTTTTGTAATCTTACCATGTTTACACAGCACCGTGAAACCTTTTCCTCTGGTACCAGTCTCACACTGCGCTGCATCCTGTTATCCATACTTCAGGCTTCTTGCCGGAGGAAGGAGAGATTCATACACAACAAGGCAATTTAAAAAAAAAAAAAAAAAAAGGAAAATTAAAAGCAACTTACAAATAACGGAGACCATTAGTAAATATATCTGAGTAACAGCAAAAGTCATGACAGAATGGTAGAAGCAATTAAGAAAAAACAAAATACAAAAATAACAGTTATCCGGCTATGATAGTTGTTTCAGCATTTAAGTCCGTTCATCCTTTTAAGTGAGAATTTGTAAAAGTGCTTGCTGAAAAATGAGGTGGATGATAGTCATAATCATCCATTTTCCATCACCATGGATCTGCACACGTCAATCCACCAAGCATCCTCTCATCAACAACTACTAACTCCTGCACAGCCCTCTAACTTCCAATTTGTTTATTTACCAAATTACTCCATGGTTTATAATCAGAATCAACAGAATCAACAACCTTGGTGAGAGTTTGTTAACTTGGTCCTTTATTCCAATGAGCACAAATCAGTTTCTCTGTGTTTTATACGTCACGTTCTACAGATACTCTTTATTTAACATACTAGAGGCTGATTTATGATTGTACATTAAAGCTATACCGTAGCTACACTGTAGGTGTGAAGCCCACTCCTGTCAGGCTACAGCGTGAATTTTCTGAACACCCTAACTAAATATTTGGAGTAATTAATAATTACATTAAGCTATGAAGAGAAATTTGAGCTCAGCTGCATTATGTCGACATGAATGAACCGAAGCGCATGCAATTTTACGCCCAGATATACCTGTTGCAGAGCTACACTGTGATAAATGAGCGAGTGGTTGGCGGTTAGCAGCTGGCGTTGACTGTTGCATCAATATCTCAAAGATGCTTTCTGATGCATGGCTGAGCTATTGCTGAACTGCTGCCAATGGAAAACAGATATCTAGTCTGCTAAATATCTGTAGCGTAGACAATCCCTGCTGCCTGCCTGTGCTATAATCTATTAATGTACCCACAATCTTTGTCTTTTCTTTTTTCTGCTTGTGTTCTGGACAAATCGTAGCACAAAAAGCTCGTACTGTTCGTTTCTCATCTGTAGCCTTAACTGTATCATTACAGTTATCATTACAGTCATTACATCCTTCCATATCTTTTACAGCATTCTGTGACACACACTGCTGCTTTGTACCATGTGTAGAGCTGAACTATGTTGTGTGTGTGTGTGTGTGTGTGTGTGTGTGTGTGTGTAGGGGGAGGGGTCACACTTTTTTTTTTAAGACATTAGGAAGTTTTTGGGTGCAAACATTACAGTGGAGTCAAAAATCAGAATATACTGTGTAACTAATAAACAGAACAGAATATTTTAACTGCAGCTCGTCATGTCTAAGGTATCATCGTTAACAATCAATAATTAGTAGTCTGAATAATGCTGTGTATGTAAACATAGATAGTTGCGTTTGTCTCAAGTTTCTTTTTCTCACACACTTCCTGTGACAAAAAGCTTCCAACATTCCTCTGAATGACTCAAATCCCTTACTTTACATCCCTCTCTTTTTCAGACCATGCCTTCTCTAGCCTGGTGCTCCCAACTTCCTTCCGATCTTACTCACACACTGACCCAAACACACGCTTAGTCTCCCCCACAATATTCTTGGCCGTTTTCCATCGCTCTAACTTGCCTGTTTTATTCACTCGGTGTTTTAACAATGTTCACTTAATCAGCGAGCATGACTGCAGCACATGCTGAGTCACCCCCCAGTCAGCCAGAAAGATCACTGTGTGTTCAACATGTAGAACCACATGTAATCTATTAACAAGATGTGTGCACATGCATCTGTGTGCAAATGTGTGTGTGTGTGTGTGCACGCTGGTGTGGGGGGTGTTTACAAAGACACAGTGGAGTCTTTCACTCATGCTGTGTAACAACCACTCTTTGTAGTCAGTCTCTTGTGAAACTGGGTAATACTGATTGGTATTCAGACCTTTAAGTGTATGCTTTAAGGGAGTTTTACACCCCGTCTGTGTTTTTGCGCACATGTGCGTCCTTTCACAGACGTGCAACGCCAGGATACGTTATATGTACCCGCTGACCTAGATCTAAACATCGCTTCTGTCGTTTTCAAATGTTTGACATCCAACAGGCTCCAAGTAATAATTAAGGGACAATCACACTTTTCTCTGCACTGTGTAAAAAGTTATTTTGCTCTCAAAAGTGTTATGATTACAGTCTGAACTTAATGTCTTATTTTAACAGGAAGCAGAGAGCCCATCACCCCCCCCCCTTTTTTATTTTTATAAATGTGAAGTGAAGAACTTTATTTAGCATCATTTCCTCTTTTGTTGTGGACTCTTCGATGGGGAAGTGTGGCTGACTTCAGAATAGTACATGACATAACATAACTAAAGTGATTTAACTTTAAATTTCACAATTGTAAGAAACTCCCAACACTATCATTAATGAAATGCCTTTACAGAGGATACTTGTGTTGCTGTCCTGCCTGGCGAAACCCTGAATGATATCCCTGATGCAATAGTCTCGAAAATCAAACATAATTAATGTCCTGAGGTTAGGTTTAATTCTTCGGGTTGATTTCCATCTATATTTGAACTACTTTGGCACACAAACTCAATTTCTGCTTCTAAACATCTTTAGTTTGATGCGAACAAAGAGCTTCTGTTCTTCTATTTAACAGTCCGACAGCAAACTCCAGAAAACAAAACAAAAGTAGAACTTCTTTTATAGTTGCTATTTCATTTGTTAGTCTATATGGCATACAGTAGCAGAGATTATAAAAACACTTTCTCCTCCTCTGACTTCCCTGCCTCCTTCTTTGACTTTTTCCTTCTCCTCTTGCCATCCTCTGTTTTTTTTCCCTTCTTTTCTTCCCCCGTTTGTTGCATTCCTGCTCACCAATCTTGCATCTGTTCTCACTCATATTCCCGTGTGTGTGTGTGTGTGTGTGTGTGTGTGTGTGTGTGTTTGTGGCCACGTAGGACCCTGGAGTTCAGGGATTGGTCCACCCACTCTTCTCCGCTGTTAACTATGTAGCTACTGGTTGGCTCCAGTACACTTGTGAAGTGAGCTGAGAGAGAAGTCTTTAAAGACAAATAAAAAATTTTACAGGGCAGTTACCATGGAAATGAAGCCATGAGTGGGTGAAATTTGATTATTCTGCTGAAAGCGAAGCTGTGGACTTGCCCCTTTCCCCAGAGTGAGCTCAAACTCACTTAGCACCTTATACACAAAGCCACTAACAGAGTGGAGTCTCAATAGCAAACAAAGAAAGTGCAGACAATATTTATGAAGCAGCTGTGTTTAAAGAAACGCTGCCTGCCAGTTTTGGGTTTCTGATTTTGAGATACCGTAGCTGGGTTTAAAAATAAATTGTAAGGTGGGGACTGTGGGATTTGTACCCTCTAATGCAGCTGTTCCCACCCTTTCCATTCCCAAAGACATACCATCCCACCCGGAGCAGATAACCTCAAGGACCCCTTTATCAACATTACCCACAATCTGTTCCAAATATTTTATTTAGGGTGATTTTGAACAGTTGGCAATGTCCTGATCACTTCTGGCTCACTATTTGAACCATCAATCCTTTGGTTTTACTGTGGAAACGACTATATTTGATATCATTTCTTTTAAAAAAGTTACATTTTGTGCATGCTTGTGACTGTGCATGTTGGAATAAGTAACCTTGGCTCTTGACTTCTGCTCGACTGGATACCTTGACTAATCCAGGGAGTGTTTCTTTAACACAACAAATGTCGCATTAACATCTGCTGCACGTGTAAAGTTCTGCTAATATCATAACAGCTCTAATTATAATCCCACATTAACAAAAGACAGAGGCTTTTTTTTGGTAGAAATGATGCAATTTAACGAAGCTTTTTGTAACTGTATTGGTGAGACTTTTTTCCACATTGCACGGTTAACCACTATAAACATTTAGCAAGCCTTGTTGCCATGGAACCATACTAAGGCTCAGCTGCTTGCTAATAGCTGCAGCAACTCTGGCTGATAGCCTGACTAAGTGGCTGGATGAATTTCTGATGAGCTGGCTGGCAGAAATGACTGGCTGACTGCTTGTAGTATGTTTAAAGGGATTATATGAATGGTTAAATAGCTCATAATAAATTCCCTGCTGAACAAACTCCATGTGGTTTTATTAATAATTACAACATGCCTCAACAAAAGGACAATTAGAAAATAGGAGCTGAAAAATATGAAATCATAAAGGGTGACTATATAGTAAGTGAACCAAGGATACAAAGGAGGTAAAAGGGAGTAAAACGCCAACATGTCCCATCCGTCAGATAACAGGGTTCTCCCAGTACCTGCTCCCTTCCCTGACACGCTAAAGATGCCTCTCCAGTTACACTATTAGTAACACGTGCTCCGTATCTGCCACTCTAAATGTTTCCACCAGTGAACCAACTGTAAATTAATCTCTTTGTTGTCTAACAGCCGCAGCAAAGACTGGATCAGGACAATGAAAAGGGGGAACTACTGGGGACGAAAGCCAGAAAAGGGCATTGCCATCAGAGCCAAATGAGGAATGTGTGCAAAAAAAAGCAAAACAAGTCATTAATATCCTATTTACAGGGCTATCATCTGATCCACCTTTGACCTGAGCATAATAAATCTTTGCCAGACTCTGGTCTTAATGTGTAGACGTGACACATATTGCCTTAGTTTGTCCTTTGGGAGGTTTTTGTGGGACTCTGGCCCTGTTTACAGAACTGATAATGATCAGTGCATTCAAGCATGCATGACTGAGTGGATTATTGAATGAAAGCTGAATGTAGGACGGACAAACAATGAAAAGAATCTGAGAAAAAAAAAAAAAAAATCACAGATCGGATTAAAATTAAGCTCACTCATGTCAAACAGAAGCCAGAAGAAGTTGCATTTTTTTTAAAATTACTTTGACTTCTGACAAGACATAAAAAAAAGGAAGGTCTACGCATAGCTGATGAACCCAATATTCACATGCAATCAAACCATGTCAATTCCAAAACCCCTTCTCTGCCTTTTGATCACGTCGGAGGTGTTATTTCACAGGATATCCCTGCCACATCATCCATCAAGAGAGATGATGTGTTGACAGGATGGACAGACTTAGTAGTCACAAAGCCATCACAGACTACTGTCTGAGTTTTCAGACATCACATGATAAGTATATAGCTTTCCATAAGTGCATGATTATATGTGGCTTGTTATAATATCTGGTTACAGTAAGTCACTGGAACGGATTTTGAGCTTAAATGTGTAAATATAAACATAGCCAGACCACTGCCGACCTGTCTGCAGCTTGACAGCAACCCATCATTACAGCACTGTCAGCTCATCTATTCATATGTTTGCATTTGTGCATCAGTAAAAGTTTTAAGACCTTTTATAACTCCGTAAAAGAATCGTTATCTTTCCTTTCCTCTCCATACATCGGTTAGAAGTTTTTCAAACCTGTTAAGTCGTTGTACTCGCCATGCTAGGAATAGAATATGGGTCAATGCCAGCTCAGAAGAGTCGACAAGAGCTTACCAGTTACTGACGCCAGCAGCTACAACACAGCTGCCGCCAGGTTGTATTATAACTGTACAGGTCTGCATGTGTCCCCATGAACCTGGGTTTGATGCGCTGCACTAGAAGTCTAAAGATAGCTGCTGCTGTTGGTTGTGCACATTCATCACTGCAGCCAGAAAGATCATTATAAAGCAAGAAAGATGTGCGAAGTCAGACTCATCAGCACGACCTAATTTGCTTCTTGTTTGACGGAATCACCTTTTGTTGGAGTTTGCTCTTAGAAGAGACATAAGCAGACCCTGCTTACAGCAAGAAGACACCACAAATAGAAAACTGTTCCACTTTTAATTTACTTAACTCTTGACCCCAGCACAGTTTTGTGTTTTTGGCTTTTAGTTTATGACATATTGTATCCCTATTCCAGGCATAGTTTTGACGATACATGTAAAGGTTGCCCATTTTTGAATGTTCTTGTTTTGTTTTGTTTTTATCTTTAGACAACATGCACTGAAATACTCAAGTTAAAGACCCTTTGCACAAAAGGGTCTTTAATGTAGTAATTTGACACTGAGAAAAAAAATGAATAAAAAAGTGTTTTTTGTTTTTAACATATAGTAGCTTTTTGTTATCTTCACATATATGTGTGAAGGTGTGTAACAGTGTGTAACTTCCTTTGAAGACGCATCTAAGGGTTAATAAACTGCTCGTTATGGTCCTATTTTATTATTATTATTATCATTTTAACATGATGAACCACAGGTAAAACGTACATTTCAGACATCTATTGACAGTGAATAAACTTACATGTGTGCTTTAAATCTGTTTCAGCCAATCAGAACAAAGAAAGGAGGCTATAAAGCAGCATGTGCCACATTTAGCCGACCTGTGGGAGAGGGCTGGAAGTTTGACCGGGGTGTTTTATGTGTGTCTGAAATAAATCAATTAAAAGCTACTGACTTAAATGGCCATGCTCTTTTTTTTAAATTTTGTTTCTGCCTTTAATACTTTTATCTTTTCGCCTATGACTCAAACAGTTAACTGTTTCGGCTGTAAAACAAACGAAGCTAGGCCAAAGGCACCGACAAAAAGGGCCCGTTAATGTGTCTTTACCAACTGTTTGCTTTAGGATTTGTGCTGACACGCGGATTATTGTCACCGTTGAGCTTTGTTTTAGTGTTTTTAGGCTGGCGGTGAGCCTAATCAATAAACCTGGTTCGATCGGTTTTGAGGCCGGTTATTGTTTGGGGTCTTTACCTCGCAGTCATAGAGGTCCGTTAGCTGGTCGATAATCCACTCCTCCAGGTTCAGTCTCTTCCTCAGCTCTTTTCGGTCGTATTTGACGGTTACTCGACCCTGCTTCCGAACGGGTGTCTCCGGCTCCTCAGTGGCCGGCGTCTGGAAATATACCCGGGGTTGAGGGCTCGTCTCCGGGCTTGTTACAGCTGCCATTGTCGCTCCGGTTTGGTTTTGTTGTTGTTTTTTTTCTTTCTTTTTTTAAAGAAAGAAAAGAAGATTTCCCCCGGTGTGGAAGGGGGTGACGGAGTAGAGGAGGAGGGAAGCCTTGTGTGGCCCTTCTTTTCGCACTGAAAGAAAAAAAAAATCCCGGCTGATTAATGTGTGACTTAAAATATCCCCCTGAAGACGGAGCGAGCGACGCCGGACCTGATGCTTTTGTTTCCCCAATATCGTTCAAAAGGACACTGACAGGGACTGTCCGCTTCCACAACCCAAAAAAGAGACGACGGTTACGTTGAAACGTAAAGTGTAACCGGCTTAACGAGCTATTTACAGCATGCAAACTCTGCTTATATATGTATATAAAAAAAGACAAGGCAGCGGAGGCAGAGCCGGCCTCAACTCTTCATTGAGTACAAAGAGAAATCACACGACGCTCTCTGTTTCTGTCCCCACGAGGGCTGCGTGCGCGCGACTAGACTCGAGCGCCTCTGACGTAGAGCCACGGAGGAGGAAGGAGGAGTGGAGACGGTTTTCTTCTCACAACTTACAATCGCAATATTCTCTAACAATTCAGATATCTAAGTACAAATTAAATGTAATACTTGTGTCTGAGTGGAAAAGTTTTTTGTGCCACTTTGAAAGTCTTAATTACTAGCAACTGTTAAGTTCAATATGTTTTTACAAACATCTAAAGTATCTGAAAATACGGGATTATTTATATTGTTTTAAATGGAATTTAATTAGTGAGTCCATAACATATTCTTAACTATAAGGATTAAGACATATTTGTGATTTTCACTGTCTTTAAATTCTTTTTGTGCCATCAAAAGTCCATGAAGTCTGTTTTCAAGTAATGTGATCTAAAATTTAGCTCCCCCCTCCACTTTCTTTTGCCCGTTTATTTATTTATTTATTTCAGAGTACAATTGGACATTAAACTGTACAATTTCCAACAGAAAGTGTAAAAATTGGGTGGGTGTTCAAGGATTTGAAACAAGTGAAAAAGAAGCTACATTTTAGTTCAAATTACTTTAAGAACAGACAAAAACAGTTTAAAGACACTGAAAATTAATAAATATTTCTTAATTTTAGGTCTCAAGAAAAGAAACTAAGCAAATTAAAGTGGGTATTTCTTAAAGTTATCAGATTAACTTTATGTGGTCACTTGAAAGTGACCTATTATTGTTGCTTGTTTTAACAGATTTGAACCACTTTGACGCATTAATTATGAAGTTAAGAATATGCTATGTACTCACTAAGTAAATTCAGTTTAAAACAAGATAAATAATCTCATATGTCCAGATCTAAAATCATAAATCCGAGCAAAAACAGGACAATTTGTTGTGTTTACTCCCATCAAATCAACAAAAAACAGCTTCCAAACTTCTTACATCATGGAATTTCCAGAACTGTTAAAACCCAAGAAGTAGACATATTTGGGCTGATGGCTCAGTTTTGGCACTGGTACTGACTATGTGAGCTAAACATGTCCCAGAATTTATAAACCGGACCAAACCTGGGTTATGGTATGTATTGTATGAACCAGATGTGCTCTTAGCTAGTTTTGAAATGATCCAGCAAGTATTGTAAAGGCCAAACGTCATGTCATGGGTCATATCTGGTGGATACATAGCCGGTTCAATGCTGGTAGTCAAAGCCAAATGTGGGCCAAAGAAAACTGCACATATGGCCCACGTTTGGGGCAAACATTCTTTGCTTTATGCTAAACTTTCAGTATCTAACAAATTAATAAAAAAAAAAAAAAAATCAATTTTAGAGAAGGTCAAAACTTGAATCTTTGTCAGTTTTGTCCTCCCCCATCAATGATCTGTTAAGGCCTCAAATATATTGTGTCTATGCATAAATAATTGCACATGATGTTTGTATATCAGTAACGTACATTATCCCTTCAATGTTAATATTTAAACATGCAACACAATTAAATACCAGTCAGGGAGTTAATACATTGTACTTTCATGCCATTGTGAAGCTGTATCAGATAATTTATCTACCAAAACTTCTACTAGAGCACTTTTACCTGGCTGTATTGGTACCACTGTTGGTCTGCTAAAATAATCAATTACAAACACTGAACAAGACCATGCCAGTGTAGTTTTACAGTCAAATACTTCCTGCTTTCACAGTGAACTACAAAAAACATTCAACTGCCTGACCTTTAGCAAGCTGACACTCTTAATATGCTGATTATATAGAACTGATCAAGCCTTACACAATGTTTAAAAATACTCTTGCATCACAGCCATGCAAACCAGATTATGCTTCTTCCTTCATAGATTACAATCTAGACCACAGGTAGAAAGCAGCAGGAGCAACTGGATTTTCTAGTTTGGTTTCAAAATTAAACTTTTGTGCTCCAGGTGACAGCCACTGCCATGACGGCGCAGCAGGTTGATAAGAAACTACTCACATTTCTTCAAAGTCCAGTCCATTGTGTTTTAACAGTAGGGGGGGGGGGGGGGGGGGGGGGGGGGGGGGGGGGGGGGGGGGGGGGGGGGGGGGGGGGGGGGGGGGGG